>QEPC01011413.1:31426-77289 GCA_003113815.1 Sphenodon punctatus
TGATTTAGTTTTAGTGTTTGTAGGAGTAGGCCTGTGTACTTATTAGATAATCCATTTAGTTCATAGCATTTAGAATAGTTAATAGCAGTTAGATTTAGTGTAGATAGATATATATAATATTAGATAAAACAAATAAATAAATAAACCCCATATAAAAACAAAAAAACCAAATAAAAAACAAAATAAAACCATATAAAACCCAATAAAAAAACCAAAAAACCATATAAAAAACAAAAAAACACCCATAACAACACTTCCGGAATGGCTGAACTGAACAGCTGAATGGCCTAACTGAACGGCCTGTTCGGACGACTGAACTGAACAGCTGAACCCGAACTCGGCGAACTAGCCGAACGGACGAACCGAATGCAGCTGAACTGAATGGACGAACCGAACGCAGCTGAACCGAACGGCTGAACCCGAACCGCGATCTGTTCACCCATCCCTAAAGGTCAGGAAAAGAAGAAACAACATAACTTCAGTATAAAGAACTTCCATAGGAGCAGAGAAAAAGTTTGCTATATCATGGTGTTCACTACGTCAGTGCTTGGCAATATGCAATGAATATTATTATAATTTATTATCAACAGTGTGCCTGGCCCTGAACAGTTAGAAGTCGAGACAGATCCCTGCTCTGAGAAGCTCACAATCTAGAATGGTCAAGGGGAGGGGAAACAAGAGATGAGGCGTATAGGGAGAGTCAGGGATACAATCATGAAGCTGGGTAATTGCAGGTACATGTTAGTTACAAGGGAGGACGGTTATCATGAAGAGTGAGATAGTATAAAGAGAAACATAAATGAGCAATTTCTAGTAAGTAGGAGCTAGGGAAAGCCTGATGGATGAGGTAGGTTTTTTCAGGAGGGATTTGAAGACTGGGAGGGTTATGTGTTTATGGGAGGGAGTTCCGGGCACAGTGGGGAGCATAAGAGAAAAGACTGAGGTTATTTAGGGAGCAGGAAGGATGTTGTTATAAGGGTTTTGAAACTGGGATTGTGTAATGAGGTTTCACTCACTGTATCAGAAAATAGAACACTTTAAAATAGCCCCATTCTTCTGTTACATGGCTTCCTGTGTCTTTTCCCCAGTCCTACCTTGTTCATGTTTATGGGAAAGGTGGAAATGCAGGCAGTGTGTATATATTAAATGATAGCATTACTGACCTCTCAGCAGTGCCATCAATTTCTCTTTTCTCTCTTAAAATTGTTTCTACTTAAAATTGTTTCCATCTGTGAGTTATAGTTAAATAAAAAATAACCTCCAAATTGGCCTGTTTGATTATTCAGCCCAGTCTTCCGTGGCTCCGTGTGGCAATATGCTTTTAATGCGGTTGTCCATATGCCCCACACATGACAGCTCTCTGCCTTCCAGAGGCAACATTGTGCTCCACTTGCATGTGCCAATTCACATATCTCCAAGTTTTCATAAGGGGAACCCCTTTGTGTTAGTCATCTGGTTGTCAAACAAGTGCCGGCGGTGATCCTGATGCTGGCACCAGATGAAATATGTGCACTTTAAACATTTCATATTTAGAATGACGGGAGTGGGCATTTCCTCGGTACATTTTCTCAAGGTTTTAAAACAATAAATGTCAACCGAAGGGCAAATCAAGACGCATTTCAAATTAAAGGGATGGGGTTTGCTCAGCATTTATAAAAACCCTTTATTCCCAACCCCCCTTTGCCTCTCTTAAAAATAACGGACAATGGGCACTTTTGTCAACATACTCCCCTCCTCCTTTTAATAGAGAGATACCAAGATTTCTAAAATAGATATATTTTTTTTCAGACACACTCATGACTTGGCTTCCCATGGAGAATCTAGTATTCTTCCAAGCAAAGCTAACTAAAATCTGGTGTCAGGAGGCTAATAAAGGAAGTTAAAAGAACCTTTCATTCCCATGATAACTAAAATATGTCTTTGTTTATTCAGTTTTCTCCATATCTCATTTTCATCTCCATGTTGCTGAAACTGTCAACACCCCCATCCTGTAATATGGGATGCAGACGCTGGGATCATAAGTAACTGCAGGTTTCACATCTTCGCCCCTGTCATTGCCACTAAGCTTGCAACATATATTGGTTTCAGAGCCAAATTCTGTATTGGTGCAAATGAATAGCTCTTCATTAAAGTCAATGTTGCTGTGCCCAGCAACATCAACAGATAATCTGGGCCAGATTTTGGTGGATGTGCCTGACCCTGATTTCCTTTCACTTACACGAGATCTCTTACTGCCAGCTCCACAATGGGTGTGAAACTGGTGCAAGAGACAGAGTTGGCATGAATAGTGGGTTTTGTAATCATCAATAATATTGCTTGAATTTTTGGAAAGCTCTCCTAATATTAGAATAATACCCACAACCAAAACAGCTATTCAGATATCTGTATATTTGGTGGGTTGGTTAATTCGGTTACTTCATGTTGTCATGTACACAATAGCACTAATAGTACTGACATAACTGAACAACCATCCCGAAATAGCCCAAATGGATAGCTGACAAAGTGGGAACTTGAATAGCAGTTGTTATCTGTTTTGTTGGATACAGTTCAAAGGAGGTGAATTCAATGAATAAGCCTGACCCCTGGATATTCATTTCACTTCTAGTGTGAGAATCTGGCTGTATGGAGATAGTATGCTGTGGTGAATAAGGCACTCACCAAAGAGACAGGTCTCCATGTTTCTAGTCCCAGTTTTGGCACTGACCTGTGGTGCGACATAAGGTAAGTCCTCTCACCTTTGTTACTCCTGGGACTTTTTGTCTGTTGTTTCCATATAGCTGGAACAAGGATTCTCTTTCTTATGTGTTTGAATATCTACCATGCAGGACCCTTATATGCAATGCTACTAATAATGTAGGAATTTATTTTTTTGTAGATGGTACAAATAACATATGCTTAAGCCAATATTAGCCTCCTTTTGACTTAGAACTATTTTGAAACTTCTCTTTCTAATACCCTGAATTGTGTCATCAGATGAAGGGTGTCGGAGGAGCTATCAGTATTTCGGTGTTTTTAGAAGAGACGCTGTTTCTCGCGGACTGCAGGAACTAGGAGAAACAAACTTGTATGAGCGGGGGAAGGCGGTAGACGTTCCCCCCCTCAATATTGGAAGTTGGCTGGTGTCATTGAAAACAGTGCACTTGCGCATGAACGGAGATCTGCACTTATGAAACCTTGATATTGCAGTTTCTGGATTGCTGTCCATGCACGAGTCCGCTGTTTTCAATGGCACTAGCTGACTTCTGGTATCAGGAGTGGGGGATGTCTAAACCTCCCCCCTACCCCCATGAATTTGTCATTTTTGTCACTTTACGGGACTTTTATGACAGTTTTATAGCATTTTAATGCCATTTAATGGCAATTTGGTCAACGACCTCTCCCGTGAGTTGGACCAGGGTCATTCGACCCTGTTAATCCTGTTAGATCCCTCAGCTGTGTTTGATACCGTTGACCACGAGTTGTTGGTGACATGGCTGCAGGACCAGGAAGGGATTGGCGGGACCATTCTTGAATGGTTCTGCTCTTTCCTGGCTGGGAGAACCCAACATGTGGTCCTGGGTGATTTTTCATCTTCTCTCCAGGGTCTCACATGTGGGGTCCCACAGGGTTCCATTTTGTCCCCTCTCTTGTTCAATGTGTATATGCAGTCTTTGGGGGAGGTTGTCAGGAAGTTTGGCGTACAGTGTCATCAATATGCTGATGACACCCAGCTATATCTCTCATTATCATCAGACTCAGGCTTGGCAGTCTCGGTGCTTACTCGGTATTTGGCGGCTGTGGGGTATTGGATGAGAGCGAGCCGCCTGAAGTTAAATCCCAACAAGATGGAGGTGATGGTTGTGGGGAAAGCCGGGGGAGTGGTGGCCCCCATCATTGATGGGGTCGGTCTTCCCCTGGTATCTCAGGTTCAGAGTCTGGGGGTGCTCCTGGATCCACAGGTCCGCCTGGATGTCCAGGTGGCGGCTGTGGTGAAGGGTGCATTCCACCAGTTACATCTGGTATGTTAGCTTAGGCCGTATGTCTGGGACTCTGATCTGGCCATGATCGTCCATGCTTTCATTACCTCAAGACTGGACTACTGTAACATGCTCTATGTGGGGCTACCCTTGGTGATGGTTTGGAGACTACAGCTGGGGCAGAACGCGGTGCCTCATCTCCTAACGGGGATGGGCTAACGTGAGCACATTACACCAGTGCTTCGTTCTCTGCACTGGCTGATGATAGTCTTCTGGGCGCAATTCAAGGTGTTGGTGTTGACCTTTAAAGCCCTAAATGGCCTGGGCACCACCTACCAGCAGGACTGCCTCTCCCTCCGGGTCCTGGATGGGCCCCTATGGTCAGTCCAGGGACATCCTCCTTGAGGTCCCCCAGGTTTCTCGGGTGTCGACCTTGAGGAGGGTGTTCTCTGTGGCCACGCTGTGGCTGTGGAATTCCCTCCCACTGGAGGTCTGCTTGACCACCAACCTCCCCTCTTTCTGTAAACAATGTTAAACCTGGCTGTTCCGTTGTGCCTTTCCCGAGGGAAATGGGGTGGGTTAGGGAGGGGTAGGGGGTTGGATTGTTTTTTATTTGATTTTAATTGTATTTGATATTTGTTTGAATCTGTTTTTAACATGTTGTTAACTGCCCCAAGATGTTTTTAGCAGGAGGGGACGGCATACAAATTTTATTATAAATAAATAAAATAAATCAATTTCCAGCACTTCCCAGTGCTATGATGACACTTTTCCATCTCTACAGCCCCAGGGGGTGCATGCAGGCACACATGGGGCTTGAGATCGGCCCTGTAGCAGCTCTGTTCAACTTGCGAAAAATAATGACGTATGGCAAAAACAGTGGAAAAGGTGGTAAGTTTCTGCATTGGACGAATGAAGGTGAATGACCTGCTTCTGACAAATTTGCCATGATTTGTCATTTCAGACCTACTCTTGAGTTACATGTAGCATCAGCTGTCAGTGGAAAAAAAAGCTAGTTGTGCTGATACTACTCTTAAAAGATATAAACTTCCCAGTATAATCCACACATTGTAGATGCAGTTCTGTCATTTAAACTCTGACGCACTACAGATTTGGCACCAAATATTACCCATTTAGATTCCAGTCCTCAATGCTATTTGTGAGCACAAACCTTGCTTACATGGTTGCCGTGATTTATTGATTGAAATCATTAGATTTTGAGGTCAGAAGTGACTCTTGAGACCATCTAGCCTGAACTCACTGCACAGCACAGTCCAACTGACAGTTTGACATTTTCTCCCAGTAGTCCTGTCTCAAGACCACTAAATTTCATTTGACTAAAGCATGTAGTTTAGAAGAATTAACTAAATAAAAAACCTGTCAGCTTCCAAAATCATTAAGCAACAACATTGTGACATAAACCATCAAGTAACGTGTGCATAAAACAAGCAAAAATCAAACACCACAAACCAAGGAAATATTCAAAGAAGTACTCCACCACAACAAGCATGTAGCACAACCAATACACACATCCTCATGTCAAACATCCAACCTAACCCAAGCAACTACAAAAAGGATAAAGGGGGAGGGGGGGTAATGGGACACAGCCAAGCCCATAAAAAAAGCATACAATTTGCAGAACCAACATTACAACAACATGTACAACATATAGGTCAATAACAAAAACAGATTTTAAAAAACCACAAAAACACACCAGAAAGACACACTCCAGTTACATTCACTTCTAAAAAACCCCATCATCATTCTCCCCAAACTAACAAGAAACATTATACCATGAGAAAACTACCCAAAGAGAGAAAAATCCCTCCCCCAAGAAAAGATTATTTTTAGAGAACTATTAAACAATCCAAACCATACCTTCAAAACACAGAGCCCAACAAACAAAGCAAATGAAGGTCACACACATGAAACGACAACCACTTAAAATATGAATGCCAAAACTTCATCTGAGTAGATTGAGTTAACACCTCTTTTGACATCCCTTAGGGATTCCTGAGTTATCATCCCTTTGGTATCTGTCAAGCAATCATGGAAAACTGTTGCAGAGTCTCTGGAAAGGGAGGTGTGAATGACAGCAATTTGCAAGCCATCAATGGGACAAATCAGGAATGTCAACTCAGGGCTGTCCTGGAAAATCCAGGACACTTGAGAAGTATGTTTGCACAGATGGGCAGACTAGCACATTGTAGATGGGCAGGACAGAGCAAACCCTGGCAGGTACCAGGCACTCAAGCTGCAGGCACTAACGAGGAGATGCTGTTGCCCCAAGCCTAGCAAGGCTATACCGCATGTATGAGATAATTCTATCATATATAGATAATTATAATGAGATAGGGAAGGACAGTTGGTTCTGGCCCTGGGGCAGATAAGGCAGGGGCAATTTTCCTGAACCGTGCAGGGAGCCAGGGAGAGGTTGGACCAGTAGGATGTGCTAACGCGGTTCGGAAGTTCAGAGTTCAGACCGAATTCGGTCTGTTCGGACGACCAAACCCAAACCAACTGAACCGAACCCTATACCCAACTCTGAAACGACCAGTTGGTTCAGATCAAGTTCGGGTGGCAAAAACGTGACTGGAAGGCAAAACGTGACAGGGAGGGGGAATCAGCTGAGGAGTAGACGTCCAGGCACCAGGGGTGGAGGTGCTTGGAGTAGCAGCCAGCCTGCCCAATCACCATCCCTTTTCTCCTCAGACTTTGGCTTTGTAGTCTGCGATTGGACAGTGGGGCTAGGAGCCAATGGGGCACTGGAAGGTGGGCTAGGAGCCACACAGGGCACTGGAAGGCCTGCAGGAGGACATGAGGCTGTGGCTGTCTCTGCTGCAGCAGGAGCAGGTGCTTTGATTGTTCCTCCAGGGCCACCAATGTCCCCTATTGTTGAGGTGATCCCCAGCAGTCCAGGGCTGGTGGATCCCACCCTGGCTGCTAGAGGCAGGGTCCGATCCCCCGGGCAATGGTAGCAGGGACAGGAGTAGTAGCAGTTCTAGGGGCACAGGGAGGAGAGTGGCAGTAGCATGGTGGGCAGTCAAGCCTCAGGGTCCCAGTACTCCCCTTCACGGGACATCACAGTTATTGAGGACAGTGAGGAAGGAGAAGAAGACACTAGTCCCACAGAGGAGAAGTCTGGAGCTGAGGCGATGGCTGTCCCTCCTCCCACAGCTGTGTCATGGCCACCAAGTTCTGCCCCTCCCAGCAGCGCTGGTAGCAGCAGTGCATCACCCAGGGTGAGCCAGAAGGGGGGAGGGAAATCCTCTATCTGGACACATTTTAAGCTGGTGTGGGCAGATGATCCAAGGGAGGTGCAGTGCACTGTGTGCAATACGGTGGTGAAGCGTGGGCAGGTGCTCGCCAACCTGCATCAGGTACAACTGGTGATGGACATCAGGGCACCTCCAGGATACGATGGGGTGGAATGGCTCCTGGCTCACACGGTCTTCATACTCAGACCGTTCCTGGCCGTGATGGAGACTGTGAGCAGCTCCACTGCCACCCTCAGCCAAGTGACCCCTCTGGTCCAGAGTTTCCACAGGAGACTGGACAAGATTATCTGGTGGCAGAATTGTGGCCTTCAGGGCAGGAAGATGGCCAATGAGGTACTTGACCTGCCGTGGAAGCTGAAGGCAGGGCTGAGGGTGCAGTTTGATGATCTCCTGCAGCGGGAGGAATATGTCCTGGCAATAATGCAGGCCCCCAGGGTCAAGGGCAGCATGGCACACCAGACAGCACTCTATGGTCACGGAAACAGCCCTGCAACATGCATAAATAACCACCAAGGGTGGTTAGCATCATGTCTGTTTTTACCCATTGTCCTTATGTTTCAAACTAGAGGTGGGTTGTGCAATCAGCTGGGGAATTTGTTGGAATATTGTACTGAAAATGAGCTCGAGGTCAATTTTGGCAAATCTTATATTATGGCTTTCCTCAAATATACATTGAACCCAATATTCATACATAAATTCCAACTGGAGCCTGGTTACCCATCCCCCCCTAGGCAAATATGTAATCTTGACAATATCAGTCTTGGGTATGACTCTTCTCAAAAAGTATGCCAAGTTGTTTATCACATCCTCCTGGCAACCCCAACTATGAGTTGCCCCATTATAGTCCGGTCCGATATTCAAATAGACAGCTTTACTCTGTACCCCCAGGAATCGCATGGATTGAGGTCTCCAAAATGTCCTCTTCCCCCACAACTGCCCCTGGGGCAAGGGATTGTCACTGAGGCTATGGCTGGTATTGTTTGTCCGCAAGGCATTCAATTTTGATAATATCTCCCGTAATTGGGTCTTAATTGTTGCCACAGACCCATCCAGAATCGTAATACTTGCGAAAAGGGATTTCACTGTTTTTGCAATTAAATTGGTCTGGCAAGCTAATTGGTCCTCCATATAATCATCCCCAGCCTTATATAGCCCTTCAACTTCCCCGGTCTTGCCAGTATATAGAGCAGATTTACTCAAGCCCTCGTGGGCTACAACCCCCCCCAGCCATCTCATAGGCCTGAGCCAAAGGTTCTGCAAGGGAGGTACCTGATGGGGAAGATCGTTCCTGGTGCCTAGGAAATCTGCCTTGTTGCGCTACTGGCTAAGGTTGATTACCATTCAAGAAGGGTCCCTCCCGAGCCAGTGTCTCCAAGAGGAACTTAAATTTGATGGCAAAGGAGGATACCCGTGGCACAGGTATCTGACTCACCTTTTGCAGAGGCAGGGCTTCTCCTTCGCCTCTTTTGTGGGGAAACCTGTGGTTGCGATCAAGAAGGAGATCTTAGGTAGATTGGAGGATATAGAGAAACAAGAAGATTTAGTCAAGGTAAGAAGTTGGAAGGTTGCACCTTGGCTCAAGTTAATAAAGACAGTATGGGGGATAGAACCCTACTTAGATATCCTCCAAAATACTAAACTTCGGAGATGCTATACACTTCTCCGATTCCAAATGGTCAAAACCGCGGTGGTGGAGGGGAGGTATAAGAGAATCCCCTACTCTAAGCGTACCTGTGTATGTTCTTATGGAGGGGTGGAGTCTGTTGAACACTTTGTGATTCTGTGTCCCTTTTATTCAGCCCTGAGAGCGGTTTGGCTACAGGCATTTAGGCTTGAGACCATGGGTGTAGGATTGGGCTGGGGGTACAAGAGATTGCTCTCCCACGAGGCCAAGGAAGATATTTTGGCACTTGCATCCTATGTTTGGCTGGCCTCTCTAAAAAGGGCAAAGGTGGCAAAAGAGGGATGATAAGAGTAAATTACCCAATAGAAGGGGTAGTAGTATTGGAGGTCCATGTGGAAGGGATTGTAGCCAGCTATATGGCAGGGCTTGCGTCCCATAGGGGCAAAGTCTTGTTGTAGTGGCCCTGTCAAGAGTTTGGCACTAGGGCCATTTATTCATTTCCAGATACTTGTTACCCACAGTCTGTCCTCTTGCAACAAGGGCTCAGTGGTTTATAAATGCGTTATTGGCTTTTGGGTCATAAGGTAAATGTATTTATTATTGTGTTTATTATTTAAAGTTTAGTGCTATTTGTAACCCAATTGCTAATCCATTAAGTCAATGAAGTTTTGGGTTATGTCATCGAATTGTTATTGGTTGTCTTATTGTCTTGTGTTATGTTATTTTATTATCTGGCTTTGTATGTTTTGTATTTTTGTGTGATCGGGGCTATGGCGAAAGCCAATGCCGAATTAAATAATAATAAAAATATATTATGGCAGTGGGGAAAAGAACTCGCAAGTATTCTTGGAAAATAAAGGGGAATGATTTTTGCCAGGTGGAGTCTTATGTCTACCTTGGAATTACATTTTTAAGTAAGGGAGGTTGGGAACGGCATAAAAAACAAGTTAAATTGAAGGCTACTGTGGTTTCTAAGGGTATACTTAGGTTAGCTGCACATGAAGGAGTAAAAACTTCTGATGTTCTGAATGTTTATAGAGCCATGGTCCAGCGGTTGTTGACCTATGGAGCAGAGGTGATTCCTGTATATGACTATGGGTATTTTCAGACGTTACGGGGCCCTTTGGCCCCGTACCATAACCAACGTCTTCGTTCCCCGCCGGGGTCACCCCTGCACGGCCCAACAGACGTGCCGGGGGGATCCCGGCGGGGAAAGTGGGAGGGGCCGGGGCCGCGCGGCGCAACGTGCGGCCGCACGGCCCCGCCCCCTCCACGCACCCCGCCGCCCGCCCTCCGAGGAGACGGGCGGGCGGCGGGGCCAATGCGGCCGCCGCGTCTGGCCGATCGTGCCACGGCCCGGGATCCCGCCGGGGATCCCGGGCCGTGGCACGCGGCCAGACGTTACTTTTTGTTGGCCACGGCCCGCGGTCCATTTGACCACGCTTCCCGGGACCTTCCCCCGGCTAGCCCGGGAAGCGTGGTTCAAATTGACCCCATGTGCAGATTCAGCGTGGCCAACATCTGGCGCACGCTGTGCAGACGTTCAGGGGCCTTTCGCCCCGCCGCGGGGTTCACCGTGGTTCACTGTGGTTCAGCGTGATCTCGTCACATCTGAAATCACCCTATGATGCCCTTGAGGTTGTACAGAATAAATTTCTAAGAGGGCTACTGAGAATTCCCCAAGATATTCCGGCAGCGGTTGTTATGGCAGAGATGGGCATGCTCTCTATCACTTATGCTGGGAGGCAGACTTTATTAGGTTTTTGGATAAAGGTAATTAACCATAGCAGTGATTTGCCTGCTACTTGCCTAAGTAAGGAATTAGAGCAAGGTAGTGCACCCTATTATCCTTGGTTAATACAAATTACAATTCATTTGAATTTGCTGGGTTTTTCATTCTCTTAACTTTTGGGTAAGAATGTATTACAGTAAAAGAACCTGGTACATCTTAGAGCAATAGATATTGCCAAGCAGGAGGATTGGATGTGGCTGCTTTGGTTTCCTGGAAAGTGGCCCCGCTTTACCATTCATTCAAGCAGCTGCATTAATTCGAGGTTTATTTGAATAGGTTGAGTAATCCTATACTCCGTCCAATATTTACGCAATTGCGTCTTCAGAGTTTTAAGTCAGCAGTTCTTACAGGTCGATACAGTGGTATTCCTTATCAGGAATGAATTTGTCCCTGTGAAGCCGCAGTAGTAGAAGATTTCTATTATTTTTTACTTAATTGTCCGTTATATGATAATCAAAGACGTGTTTGATTAAATCCCTTGTGGGAGGGGAGGAGTTTCCTCCCTGCCCCTCAGAGAATTGCATTTTTGCTGGCTACACGTGATGTGAGTATTATGAGAGCTGTGACATCCTTTGCGTTGTTGGCTATGAGGATACGAGATGAAGTACTGGCATAGTTTAATTTATTTTATGATTGTAATATTTTGTGAGCTTTTATGCATTTTATTTCTGTGAACACGTATAGTATAATGGGAACGATGTGTTCTCTTGTTTTATAAATGTATTGTATGTTCCTTCTTATGTGTGTTTGGTAGGTCATGGCGAAAGCTAGAGCCTTAAATAAAATAAACTGGAAACTGGAAACTATTAATCCTCACCCTCTTCATTTTTTTTTTCCAAACAAAGTCAAACACCCAAACAAAACAGTCACTCACCAACCAGTCAAACCAACACACAGTCCAACACAGCCAAAACACACCAAACAGCCAGCCAGCCACAACACACACGCTCTCTCTCCACACAAGCTCCGCACGCACTCAAATTTCTGGTTTCCGGTTCAATCACGGGACCATGCGATACCTAGACCGAAACCGGTTTCCGAATGGCCGAACTGAACAGAACGCCACAGGACCGAATGACTGAACTGGAACTCGGTCCCTGGACCAAACGACCGAACCACGATCTGTTCGCACATCCCTACTTGATAGGCTTAGGTTCTTGCAAGCAAACCCTTTGCAAAAATTGGCAAAGAACAAGAGATCACCAAGGAACACAGAAAGTGGTCATGATTTCACACAATACTCAGAATGTGGGTTTGTGCCATTACCCACTGTGAAGAATGTTGTATGAACGGGCCAAAAATATGAAGTGTCAGAGGAGGTTTTTTTGTTTGTTTATTTAAATTCCACGCTTGTGGGGCAGGCGTGCTGTATTGCTACAGGCCTAAGTGATAACACCATGCCACTTTTGATATCAATTTAGAAGCAAATAGAAATCCCAGCTTAGACTTCTGATGCTGAGTCCATGTAGCAGTCAGTGTCTCCATATGAGCAGCGTCTGGGACCAATATCTGTGTAACACCCATGGTGGCCGATTACCACCACCACACAGTGGGGCAAGCACAGGGAGCCAGCCATATGGCTGCAGGGAGGCTGGGTGGGCCAGCCCCTGTTGAAACCATCATCATGGATGAAGAAGGTCACAGCGCTGGCCTCGCTAGCGTGCATCCAGCCCTGCCTCACCTCTCTCCAACTAGACCTAAAGCCTGTCCCTGGTCATGATGTGGTCATGCATGATGGGTGCCAGAAGAGGCCTGTCCCACATGGGCTGCCCTGAGCAACTTACCCCATGTGGGGTACTCCATGCCATGTCCTGGGAATTTTTCAGAGGTCGTGCTGTGTAGCAGGCAACTGTTTGCCCCACATGGGTTGGGGACATCTGCCTGCCACTGCCCACTAGGGGTGTGCACCAGGCCCCCATGTCATTTTGGTATTTGGTTTTTGTTTTCATTATTCAAAAATGTTTTGTTATTAATGATGTTATTGTTATTAGTATCGTTATTGGTATCTGTATCTCTACTGTTTAAAACAAAGATTTTATTTTTTGTATCGGTATCGTTATCAATTCCCACACACAACTAATATCTATTTAAATCTAAGGGAGATAGGAAGGGAAAAGGAAAAGTATCTATTATCTAATCAATTATCTATATAACTATTCTAATCTAACCTATATGTCGATAATATATATCTAATCTATACTACCTATCTGTACATAATGTACAAGGGGGGAGAAGGGCAGGGAAAGGGAGAAGGTAAAATGTAGGGTATGAGGAAGGAAAGGTATTGGTAATACAATGAGGGCTAGGGAGGATTTTTTTATGTGCAAGCACCACAGTTCTGTCAATGCAACCTGACAAGCATAGCTCTCACAGAATGGAGAGAAAAAGCTTGACCCTCCCATTATAAAGTGTTGCAGTGCCCACCCCCAGAGCTCTCCTGATTGGTTGTGGGAGGCAGCAGGCATTGAGCAATAACAGTGTGTCATGAGTCTGCTGGGCCCTGCTTGTGCTGCTCATTAGCCACGATGCATCCATCTGATACTGCTGAGCTGCTTGCCTCTCCCCAACACAGGTGCACAGTTCAAGAGTTCAGTCCTGTTTAGGGCTCCAAGATGTCTTCTTCCTCCTCCCCTCTCCACATTTTCCCTCCAAAACCCAACTGCCATAGCACTAATAATAACGACAATGATAACGACATTGTTAACAACACCCCGGCACAGTCCCACAGGCAGGTCACCAATATCTTGTGGTCAACCATGTCAAATGCTGCTGAAAGGTCTAACAAAATCAGAAGAGTAGATTGACCTCAGTCCAACTCTCGGCGCAGATCATTGACCAAGGCCACAAGTGCAGTCTCAGTGTCATACCCCAGATGAAAGCCAGACTGTGAGGAATCAAGAAAACTGATGCGGTCCAGATGCCCCTGGAGCTGTTGGGCTTCCCTAAAAGGGAAGGTTAGAGATTGGCCAATAGCCGACAAGGGCATCAATGTCAAGAGATTGCTTCTTGAGCAAGGGCCACACCACAGCCTCCTTCAAGCACCCCACCACCCTACCCTCCATAAAGGAGGCATTGACAACACCTGCCAGCAATGGCCCCAATGTCTCCCAGCTGGCTTTCACCAGCCAAGGATCGAGTTCACAACTTGTAGCCCTCACAGCCCCCAGCAACTCCACTGCATCGGCAGATGATACCTTTTGAAACTGATCCTACAAAACCGGACCAGATGGGGAATTCATAACCTCAAACACATCTACTGAATTAAATGCGGTGTTGAAATCATGATGGATACTAGTGATTTTATCTGCAAAATAGTCGATAAACATGTCACAGTGAGCAATGGAAGATTCTAGTTCCAGGCAGAGAGAGGCTGAAGTGACTAGCCCCTTCATCACCTGGAAAAACTCAGCTGGATGTGACTTTGCGGATGATATGATGGTAGCAAAGAAATTCCTCTTTGCTGCCTGCATAGCCACAGCATAGGCTTTTAATGCAGCTCTATTCCACAATTCGTTGGCTTCAGTGCGAGTGTGGTGCAACTGTTGCTCTAATCGCCTCCCTTCCTGCTTCAGCCGATGCAGATCCACCATAAACCACAGGGTCCTGCATTGCCTACATGCAGGGAGCAGATGCCTGGGAGACATTTGGTCGATTGCCTTAGCTAACAAGGTGTTCCAAAAAGCAACAAGGTCCTCGAGCAATTGGCCATCAAGATTGGAGGTTATATCCCCCAGAGCATTCTGGAACCAATCTGGTTCCATAAGTCTCCGGGGGTGAACCATACGAACCAGTTCCACACCTTGCCAGGGGACGATATATGCCGGGAGACTGGCCCATAAAAGATAATGGTCAGTCCATGACAAGGGCACAGATGACACCTCCCTGACTAACAGACCCCACACCTCGAGGCCAGTGCAAAATACGAAATCCAGAGTATGTCCCCCCCTTCATGCATCAAGCCAGAAACCACCTGAGACATGTCCATAGTTGCCATGGCGGCCATGGACCTTTGCTCTGCCCCTGTAACACTGGTGTCGGCATGAATATTGAAATCCCCCAAGACCACAAGCCTCAGGGATTGCAGTACTACCTTCGACACCAGATTGGCTAAAACAATTAGGGAAGCTGCTGTACAGGAAGGTGCACGATATACCAGCAACAACCCTAATCTGTATGAGTGGGGCCAACCTAAAAAAAATGGGTATCGGTTTTACCGGTTACCAGTTTCCAAAAAATCAGTTTTACTGGTAAAACTGGTTTACCGGTACCAGTTTTTTTCATTGATTTCAATGGGGAAGTGTCCCCATTGAAATCAATTAAACCCCCACCAAACCTCCCCCTCCCAGGCTGCGTGGGTGGAAGGGGGGACACCATCCACCCACCCTGCCCAGCCTGAATTTTTTTTTTTTCTTTTAAACTGGACCTGCAGGCGAGTCTGGGCCGCTGCCGCACCAGCAACTGCCCGGCGGCAGCCAGGGTGGCTATTGCTGAAGGTGGAGGCAGCTCTTCTCTGGGAGCCCTCCCAACTGGGGCAGCACTCTGGGTTAACCCCCCTCCCATCCGCCTTTTACCTGGGCTGTGGCTGGTGGCAGCGGCAGCAGCGTGGTGCGGGTCCAGCGGCGGCTTCAGTGCTGGCTTCACTTCAGTGCTTCACTAGGCCTTCCAGGGAAACCCGGAAGTTCACTGGAAGGCCTAGTGAAGTGCTGAAGTGAAGCCAGCACTGAAGCCAGAACCGTGCCACGCTGCTTCTGCCGCTGCCGCTACCCGCAGTAAAAGGTGGTAAAAGGCGGATGGGAGGGGGGTTAACCCAGAGTGCTGCCCCAGTTGGGAGGGCTCCAGGAGGAGAGCTGCCTCCAACTTCAGCAATAGCCGCCCTGGCTGCCGCCAGTCAGCTGGCAGTGCGGCGGTGGCCCGGACTCGCCCGCAGGTCCGGTTTTAAAAAAAAATAAATCCAGGCTGGGCAGGGTGGGTGGGTGGTGTCCACCCTTCCACCCACGCAGCCTGGGAGGGGTAGGGAAAGGGAAAGAAAGTGCATGCGTGGTTCTTGGTTTTGTTTTGTTTTTACATTGCGGCCATTGATTTCAATGGCCGAAATGTAAAAAAAATCCAGTAACAATCTGACACCGGTACGGGGAATTCTCAGATCTATCTGATATCCCCGATACTGCCATATACTGGCAGTATCGGATATCGAGAGATCCGAACTTCCCACCCGTACTAATCTGTCTCCATGTGCCAAATCAATCACGAGATGAAGGTCCTCTATACCGGATGAAGTTTTCAGTGGATATCTCCGTATAGACCAGTTATCTCTAAAAACACTGGCTACACTGCCTCTGACCATGGCTGAAGCTGCACAGAGTACCCAGTAGGGATGTGCAAACGCGGTTCGGATCTTTGGAGTTTGGCCCAAACTTGGTCTGTTCAGACATCCAAACCAAACGTCCAAACCGATCTCAAAAATGGCTGAACAGTTCGGTCATGTTCGGGTGAGTTCGGATGAGTTTTGGGGTGGGAAAAATGTGACCAGAAGGGGGAGGCAGCTGAGGAGCAGACTTCCTGGCACCAGTGGTGGAGACCAGGGGTGGTCCTAGGGCCAAATGATACCAAAAAAAATCTTCGAATTTTCTATCGATAGCGCTATTTTCAAATGTTCTGCCAAGTTCGGCTGAACCAAACAGCCGAACTCTAGTTTCGAACCCAACGACCAAACGTCTGAACATCCAAACTGTGTTCTGTTTGCATTTCCCTAGTACCCAGCTGGAACAAGGTTAGCCAAAATAGGCCCTAACTCAGTGTCCAGTCAGGTCTCCGTAATACACCCCAGGTCAGCTTCCTGGTCCAGGATCAAATCCCGAATCGTGAAGGGCTTGTTAACGACTGACCTGGCATTCAACAGCAGCAGCACACTGCCAGGGGCTGCTCCAACTTGACTGACCACATCACCTGCCCTGGGGGCAATGACAGGGCAGGCACTCAACAACTCACCTCCCTCGGAGTTCGTAAATACCCTCCAGAGGGACCATATATCCCCCGGGCCATCATGACCCCTATAGCCATGGCCTCCCTTCCGGAAGACCCTTCTCTGGGGGGGGTAGAGGGGGGGTACCATGGCTTTATTGCCATGCTGGTGAGATCCCCCTCCAACCCCCCCCTCCTCACAGGGCAGTGTCTTCTTTCCCCCTCTACCAGGGTCAGCTCCCCGTTCTCACTGGGTGGTCACAGACCACTAACCAATTCCCCACCCCACCCCCACTCTCACTAGGAGGTCAGATCATTCCCTTCTAACCCTAATACCCACCCCTCTACACCAACACAAACCTGGACCCCAGTAAATTAAACAACCACGCTCTACTACCAAGTTCCAACTTCCTAACATTTTTATTTATTTATTTATTTATTTGCGTGACCAAAAGGTTCTTGCATAAAACATACAGCAGACTATATATGATAAACTCCCTAACATTGAAACAGCAAAATCCACTCCCTGTCTCCCTGGTCCCACTAAGGGCCACACCCAAGGGTTGGTTCCAGTACAGCCCTGCACCATGTATTTTTCATAAGTGTCCTCTTTAAAAGGGGAGGTATGGTCACCCTACACATACCCAACAACATTAGCAATGAGATAACGTAGAGATCGTGTTCTACTGAACAGTTAAATCTGTATTGTTGAGCCTTACTTTGGTAATGTTCCTGGAGCATTCACACAAACAGAGTGCTAAACAAATGTTATTTAGGAGTAGGAAGAGATGTACGTCTGAAAAATCAATGTACATACTCCCCTTCAGTTTGTATTTCTAAGTAACTGTTCTTGTGAACACCTATCAGTACAAGGGTGGTGAGGTGACCACAATTCAGAGGGTGTTTTTACACACACACATTTCTCCTGCATGTTTGATGTTACATCCTGAACTTTCTGTGTGTCTAAATCGCTCACCCAGATCTTAAACATCCAGCTCTTTGAACTTCTGCGTAGAACGTCTCCCAGAACTTTTTGTGTGTAAAAAGTTCTCCTGGTAAACTGCTTTGCTCCAGGCAGCTGTGGTCACTTGGTTTCCATGGCAGCCTCTCACGTCTACAGCTGCAGCTACTTTAGGTTGCGTAAGGGCAGTGTTTGTGTGAAGAATGCATCCAGGTACTGCCTCCGCGCAGTGTGTGTGTGAAAAATGCATCCGGAACTTACTTGTGGACTTGTAAACCCAGAAGATTGAAAAATCCTGAACTTTAAGGTGTGTGTAAAAATGCCCAATGATCATTACATCTTAGCTGGGCGGGGGGAGATGACTGCCATGCTGCTTTGCTTTTGAACTGTTTGGAATGCTACCAAACTAGAGTAGCTAGCTACTTCAGCTTACTTAAACCAGTTACTCCAGTTTACACTGTTGAAATGCTACCAAAGTAGACTAGTTACGTCAATTTAATTAAATCAATCCATTAAGTTGAAGTACTTACTTTGGTTTACCTCTATTCATTAACCAGGGAGAAGCTGTGTCATTAGGAATCTGGTTTGGCATCCAAGGAGGTTGCCAATGATTATATTTCCTGAGCATGATACTGTGGTGGGGAGAACTAGTTCCTGAGACTCAGCCCAAGACTACCTTTATATACACATACAATATTAAATAATCTTTAGATGGTAGCAGAGTCCTAGAATCTCCAAGCTCTGGGCTGGAATAGGTGATGCATAACAATATCTGCTTTTCTGTTTTCATAAGTTATGCCCTTATTTATAGCAGGCTGACCTTGCCACAGTGACCTGTGGCCTGGTGACCACAAGGCATGATTTTTGTAACTTCCTCTTTTGTGGCCTTCCAGTGGTGTTTCTCCATCACTTACAGCTTACAAAGAATAAGGCAGCAAGGCTACTTACTGGTTTGGGCAGCCGTGATCACACTGTGTGTTTTTAGACTGACAGGCTGCCCTGGTGCTGGCAGTGCCATCCCACTTCACCCCCGGGTGGCCTGTCCATCTAAAGGTGACCTGCCAGATGTTGAAGCAGATCAGGTTGTATCTGCTCCAGGGCAGCCTTGCCACTGGTGACTCCAGAACATCCCAGAATGCTTCCAGAGGAGTGGGATTGCCAAACATGGGGCACCTGCCTGCAGTGGAGCATCTTTCTGTCCGATGCGCGGACCCACACTGCTGCTCCACTTCCAACCAGCTGTTGCCCCGGACAACACCATAACTTTGCAGATGTTCTAGCCCACAACTCTATGGTGTGTATGTTGTAGGGCGAGGAGAGCACTGTGAAGGCAGATCACAGGTTGGGGGATCTGCTGGGTCTGTCTGTCTTGACCCAAGGTGGGGCTGGGAGCAGGTGGACATGGAGGTGCACCTGCGAAACAGCTCTGGGGGTGGGCAGCCCCACGTCCATCTGAAAACAGCCAATATGCCTGTCCTGCGTTCTCTACATTGGCTGCCTGTAGCGTGGTGGATTGAATTTAAGACTGCACTGCTGGTCTTCAGGACCTGGAATGGTATAGGCCCTGGATATATTTGAGACTTGCTCCTGGAATCTCACCTGGATGGTTATCTGTGCTCAGAAACCACCTGCTGTATGGGGATCCCACCATCATGACTTAGGTTGGGGGGTGGACTGAGCCTTTGCTGTGGCAGGTGACAATGTGGTATTCACTTCCCCAGATGTCCATCTCAGTTCCTCCTTATTCACCTTTAAAGGAACTTATTAGGAGGGGAGCAGGGAGTGATGAACAGGAAATTGATTGCCCATTATGACTGCTGATACTTCTTCCATGTGACCAAAATTGGAGAACACGGTTGGAGATAGGATGCTGGGCTTGATGGACCATCGGTCTGATTCAGTATGGCTCTTATATTCTTAATATACTTAGAATTGCTCTGCTAGCTTCTGTATAGGAAAAAAGGTATTGATCCTCTAACACTGTAGAAACGTTACAAACTTTGGTACACATGAATAGTCTGAAAATATAACTATTATACGGAGAGCAAACAAAAAGGCAAGGAATTTGTTTTTTTATTTCTTCATATTTTCCATGGACTAAAGATGAATTATGGAGCTGGTTGAGTATAAGGTCATGGAGATTTCATCTGTAATAGGAAGTCCCCTTGGTGTCTTAATTTTTTTATCTCCTACTTTAGTTGGTTGGAAAATCAGATTTTTTTTCCTCTCCTAAGAGCCATCATGGAAATGGTGTCCATTTGAATTTTTCCTTTTAGGAATTCCTAGTTTTCGTATGAGAAAAGCTTAAAAAGAGAGAAAATGGGGAAAGATGTCTCACTTCCTTACTTTTCTTCAACTGGAAAAGAACCAAACTAACAGCAAACAGTAACAAAAAATGGGGCAATACCTGTTTCCCGCTGGGCACGCTCTCTCTCTCTTTGAACATTTGAAAAGATTAGCTCAAGGGATGCCTCCCTTGTGATGTGCAAGTAACCTAGGTGCAAACCAATGTTTAACAATGGTTCTATCTACTTCTTGCTCATTTCCTGTAACATAGAAAAAGGCGCTTCCTAGTTTTAGTCCACCAGTCTGGAGTAAGTGGCTTGTGAATTGGGGGGCACAGTCTAGATTTTGAGGTTTCTTCATATGTAAATACTAAGTCAGAACATCACTTATAGTTTCAAATTCATCATATAAGAACACAGCTGTGAAGCATCATTTAGTTGTTTAATTAATTTTTTATCCCACCCTATCCCATGGGCTCATGGGATATCTGGCATTTGGATTAGCAATATAGGGGCAATTTTTAAGGCAGGGGAAGTAACCTGGGAAAAGCGATGACCTGTAATTGTTATCTCTTGCTGGAAATGTAAAAAGTAGGAGAATCCACTTGTGTGAATGTGGCCTTAGATAAGCAATGTGTTCCAAGCATATTTTGGACCAGTCAATATTTACCCGTCTCTATAGATCTCTTTAGCATATGATCACATGGATACAGGCTAAGTGATTTATTAGACATTAGGGATGGGCGAACAGAACCAAGTTCGGAAATTCGGTTTGGAAGTTCAATTCGGTCCACCGAACTATTTGAGTTCGGTCCGAACTTTCGAACAAAGTTCGGAAATTCAAACCCCATTGTACTAAATGGAATATTATCTTTTAGGGATGGGCGAACAGAGCCGAATTCAGAAATTTGGCTCGGTTCAGTTTGAAAATCGAGTTTGGTTCAGAAGTTCGGTCCGAACTTCCAAACCGCGTTCGTCCATGCCTATTAGACATGATAGCATATGGTCAAATTGAAATCTATAGGGGACTTTACCATACTGTCATAATGGAAAGCTGGCTAAGGAGAAAAATTGCTTAACTCTCAGTTTCCATCCCAATAACTCTGGGCTACAGACCAGTTACAGATTCAGGTAGACTGGGACCCTGTGCAAACAGAGGATACAGGCTGTGAGCTGCAGGAAGCACCAGGTGTATCTATGTAACCAGCAGTGTTTCTGCTATATCGGTGGCAGTCGAGGAACTAATAGTAGGGGTGTATAATTAATTTCATTTTAATTAGTTCTGAAAATGAATGGGCTCCATTCATTTTTTAAACTAAGGTAACGAAAATAATGAACAAGCAAGCAACATTTGTTCAATTCCATTCATTTTTGTTTCATTTTTAAAAAAAAAATGTATTAGGGATAATAAAAAAATTTAAACTGCACAGGTGCAAAAGGCTGCCAAGGCCCTTCTGCCCATGCACTGCACCTTTCCAGAACGGTGCAGGCAGCATCAGCACCATTTTGGAAAAGGACAGCCAGTCTGTGCATGTGCAGATTGGCTTCCCTTTTTCAAAATGGTGCCGATGCTGCCGGCACCATCTTGGGAAAGGGCCACGCTTGTGCAGAAAGGCCCCAGTGGCTATTTTGCGCATGCACAGTAATTTTTTAAAAAAAACTTTTAAATAAAATTAAATTAAAAAAAGAAACAATAGAGCCCCTTTCACCCCCACCCCAAAAACGAATGACTTTCTAAAAATGAAAACAAAACAGGAAACAAAAAACAATGAGGTCTGTGCTGAACACCACTCATTAAACAGTAGAGCTGAAATGAGTACCCGAAAGTGGATAAAACCCATCAAATACTCCTGATCATACTGAAAATGGCAGTTCAGGTAATAACCAATATCAATTTTTGCTCCATCTGGTATAAATTTCAGTTATTCCTTTTTGGTTTTCCCAGTATTTTTGTTTAGTTATTTTGGTTGGTAGGTTACTTCAGTTTTTTGATTATGTCATTTCAGTAACATTACCACTACTTCTCAGGTGCAATTGATGAAAATGATGTATCCAAAATAATACCAAAATGATCATGCAACTGAAATAAATGAACTGAAAAACCAAAATGGAATACTCGAGAAATGGATACCCAAGTACCCATTTCAGTTGAGGATACTATTTGGATACTTGAAAGGCTACCCAGATATGTGGAAAAAACTCATGAATAATAAACCCACTACCCATTACAGTTCTTGTTAATAGCCTGAAGAAGCCTTCATTTTGGATTGGTAGATATGTCAGCCTTAGGGGGACATTAGGACATGTTATCTTTAGGGTGCTGATGGGTAGATGTTGAGTTGGGCAGTCTTGAAAGCTTTACTTTAATGAGTGCCTTTAAACTGAGTGAAAAATTGTATTGACATCATTCTTGACTGTATATCCTGTGGTGGCAACATTGTCTGAGACAACTAGCCTTTCTATACATGACCTGGGAATGACCCATATATCAAACTGTTCCTCTAAGCTCTGCAATGTGCTCTCTTTTTTTGAAAGCCCAGATTATAGAGCCCTGCATGTTTCCTGATGGCGTGTGATTTGGAACAGGGCAACATGGAGATGTCAGGATGACAAATTGCTTTTGGTACCATGATAGATATGTAATGAACTACTGGTTCACAGCTCAACAGGGATGATAGCATAACCCCTCTGGGTTCCTGGATGAGATCTCCCACATACATGCCACGGTCGAGTAGTGCGCTCCACAGTAACTTTCTAGAGGAAAGAACCATAGGAACATGGACTGGCTCCAGCCATTGAGGGAAAGGACACATTTATTTGCTTGAAGCCAAGTAGCTCCTTCACACATCATTCACACTTCAGCATGGGGATATTTTCATTCTGATCACCCTGAACAATAGGGTGATTCACTGTTTACAGCTTACTTGTGTTTTGAAGCCATCATTTCACACCATCCCAGGAGGTGGGAAATGTTTGATTTTCTTGGCAACATACGGGACTGTGCAGCTTTCTTAGTCCTTTCCCTTTGTTTGCTCTTTCGTCTCTTGCCCATGTTAGCAGACTTGCATTTAACATTCCAGTTAACACCAAGGAAAATGGAGGAAAAGATAGAGACTTAAAGTGGCTGCGTAAAAAGGGATTTTTGTGTCTCTGGGAATTCCTGAAATCCCAACAATATTTTACATCCTGAATCGGAACAAGATTTGGAATCTTGTGATTCTCATCAAAATGGGAAGACTGACAATTCCAGACCAAACCAAACCAAATGTTTTTATTTTCCCTTTGGGCATGCTGTGTATATGCTGTGCCCACACTCACCAGCAAACTACATTTCCCATCATGCACTTGTCATACAGTTGAGCAGTGGATTAAAAGAAAAAAATGCATGTGGCCAAAACAGAATATTTCAGTTAACTGGAATTCTTCTCTGTGGGAAATGACACTAGCTTCCCCCTAATTACTACTAGTAAAATTCTACTCATCTGGAAGAATGTTTTTTTTAATAATGGGACAAATCAAATAATCTTTTCATTATCAACAAACATAAGATCCCTACAGACTCTAAAATTCTAAGATTCTTTGGTGGGAAAGGATGGTAGAATAGATTTTGGTCAATTTTAATTATGTTAACAAAACTTCTGTATGAACAAGAACTATGTGTAATATAGTGCTCTCTTTTTATGAGGTTTTGTGCAGATATTTTTTGTGTGAGTCCTGACTCTGGCTTTGAGTTTCACATTCAAAGAAACCCCAAAACTCCAAGACACACGTTGTTTCACCTCTAAACTACAGCCATGGCTTGTTTGAAATTGGGCCTAAATCCATTCAAAACTGAGTCCTTGTTTACTAGTAGAGCCTGGGATAGAAAGGTTTTTTTAAGCTGGTCTTGGGGAGGAGTTGTTCTGCATTTTGAGTTTGCAACAGAACACATAAACAGTCACATTTCACATTAGACTGCAATCATTTCACAAAGCTCAAAAATGGACTTTTGAGAACATAGAATCATAGAATTGTACAGTCAGAAAGAAACTCAAGGGTCACTTAGTCCAAGTGCCATCTAGCATCAAGGCTAGGCAGAAGCTGATACAACATAGTCTATGCCTGAGGCAGCATGTCACCCACTGGTTCTTTTTCAGGAGAAGCAGTAGCCTTTAGTCAATGAACCTATTCTTCCTTCATTTCCTAATGTGACATTTCCAGCAATCATCAAAATACACAGCACGTACCAAGTAAAGAGATTACAGGAAGGTGACACACCAACAATGTTATTCCAGCAGAGGGAGTGCATTTGAAAAATGCACAAAACTGGTTGAAAATTTTCACATAAAAAAGAAAATTGACAAAATGTAAATTGTCTAATTTAAATTGAATAAATTAAATTGAAAGTTTGTATAATTGGGAAAAAAGCACAACTTTTTTTATTTAAGTGATTCTTTTATCAAAAAAAATATAGTGAACCTTTCTCAGAATTCTTTTGCCGAATTTTCAGTTTGTGTGACCGAAATGTATCAACAAAACTAAAGATATTCTATTTTCAGCAATCAAAATAAGTCCCAAAATGATATTGTTCTGGGTTCAGCTGAAATTTTCAGAAATGACTAGTAATGTAAGGTGCCTTTGTTTTTGGGTGCTCAGCAAGAGAAGTCCTTAACTCCCTATTTTTCTTAGGGCATTTTCACATAGATGTTTAATTACTGGAATAAAGCCTTAATTCCTGTGTGGACTGTCCATGTGAATGCCACTAATCCTAGTTTATAATCAAGGATTAAGGAAAAATTTGGTATTTATAAACACTTGATTGCTAAGGTTTATGATATCTGGATGTCAAACTAATCCTAGATAGTGTCCGTGTAAATGACTAATTAAAGCCACAGAGTCCAGTGTAAAGACCTGACCTCCTCTCTGGGAATTTCCTGCTCGATGGTACATAGGGGCATATGATTGTGGAGCGATCATATTACATCCGTCATCGCTGCATAACGCATTGCAGCGTGCCAAGTTTAAAAACCTGGTCCCTCTTAAAAAAAAATTGTAGTCCTACTTATAATTGAATTGATAATAGATGAAGCTTTCTGATTAAATGTATTTCAAGCTATTAATCTCTGTATTGGTATTTAATAAATGATTGATTTTCTTCTACTTCAATGACTGCTGCTTTTCTCTATACATAAGTAGTGCCATACTGAGTCAGACCAATGGTCCATCAAGCCCAGCATCCTGTCCTCCAACAGTGGGAGAAGAACCAACAGTCACAATGGGCAATCTATTCCCCATTGTTCACTCCCAGCTCCTGACAGTAAGAAGTTAATCCTATAAAGTACTTTGGAAGTTAATCCCATAAACCATTAATGGACCTACTCTCCAAGACCTTATCAAGTCCTTTTTTAAACCCAGCTATACTACTGGCCCTGGCAACATCCTCGGGCAACAAATTCCATAAGTTAATTATGTGTTGAGTGGAAAAGGTTTAAATACTGCATGTCTCATTGCCCTAGGGTACTGGAATACACCCAGTACATTCACTTAAAAACTTTCATGCCACAAGGGCAGGGTGGGAGGAAACTGCTGGAGCAGAAAGCAGGGGGTTGGAAGGCTTTTCAAATTAGGGTGCTTGCAGATGGAAGCAGTTGGAGGGGGAACTTGAGTGCGCTTTTATCGGAGCGAGTGCTGCCCCATGTGGTGGGGGAAACCACTGGGGTGGAGAGTGGAGGGGAGGAGGGGTTCTTTAAATGATGCTGTTTGCAGATGGGAGCAGTGGGTGGGGAAACTTCAGTGAAGTTCCGCTCGTGTGGGATTTTTTGGCCACTTCAAAAGTAACGTTTCAGAGAAAGGACATGATGTGGTGAGCACAGCAGCAAAGCACCACGGGATTGAAATTCATCCTGGGGACTCTAAATCCTGATTAACAACAAGCACCTTGATGACCGTCTCATTGATGACTTTGTCATACTATGGAACACTCTGCTGACTGGGGCCATTGATCAGATGGCTCCTAGATGTCTGCTTCCCAGGTGACAGCACTGCAGACCTCCTTGGTTTTTGGAGGAGCTGCGGGTGCTGAAGCGAGAAGGGCAGCGGTTGAAGCGATGGTGGCGCCATTCACGTGCTGAAGCAGGCAGACTGTGTCATAGAGCTAGCTTACAAGCCTATGCTGTGACTATGAGGGCAGCAAAAAAAGAGTTTTTTGCTACCCTCATAGCATCCGCAAAATCCTGTCCAGTGGAGCTCTTCCAGGTGGTGCAGGGGCTGGTCAATCCGGCCTTCCTCCACCAAGAAGTGGAGTCATCTATGGCACGCTTTGACATTTTCGTGGATAAAATTGCTCATATTCACCACGATTTCGATGCTGCACTTGTTTCATTAGGGGAAACGGAGTTTATGGAAGCCCCGCCTTGTTGAAATTTGTGGGATAAATTTCAGTCAGTGACACCTACCGAGACAGTGGATGTCCTGGGGGCTGTCAGGGCCACTTCTTCTGAATTAGATCCTTGTCCATTCTGGCTGGTCAAGACCTGCTGGGAGACAATGGGGCTGCTGCTGGCTGGGTTGGTCAACGCCTCCCTTTTGGAGGGCAGAATTCTGGACCATCTCAAGAAGGCAGTGGTGCAGCCCCTGATCAAGAAACCATAACTTGATATTGACTCCCTTGCCAGACAGGGGCATATTGACCGCGTCGGTTTTCTTGATCCCTCGTAGTCAGGATTCCATCTGGGTTATGGCACTGAGACTGCACTTGCGGCATTGGTCGACAACCTGCGCTGAGAACAAAACTGGGGTTGTTTGACCCTGCTGATCCTATTAGATCTGTCAGTGGCATTTGATACTGTTGATCACGAGATGTTGGTGATGCGCCTGCAGGACTGTGCAGGCTTGGGTGGGACTGCTCGTGAATGGTTCCACTCCTTCCTGACTGGAAGAACTCAGCGAGTGGTACTTGGGGACTATTTTTCATCATACCGATCCCTCTTGTGTGGAGTTCCACAGGATTCTGTTTTGTACCCTCTCCTGTTCAACGTTAACGTATATATGCAGCCGCATGGCGAGGTGGTTAGGGGGTTTGGTGTGCAGTGTCATCAGTATGCTGATGACACTCAGTTTTACCTGTCTTTTTTTCATCAGACCCAAGCCTGACAATCTCGGTGCTTACTCAGTTTTTGACAGCGGTGGGGGACTGGTTGAGGGCTAACCGACTGAGGCTGAATCCTGACAAGACGGAGGTGATGTTGGTAGGTAAAGTGGTGGAGATAGTGGCCCCCATCATTGATGGGGTCTTCCCTCCACTTGTTTCCCAGGTTCGGAGTCTCGGGGTGCTCCTTGATTCACGGCTCCACCTGGATGCTCAGGTGGAGGCTCTGACAAGGAGTGCTTTTCACCAATTACATCTGGTGCGATGGCTTCAGCCATATGTCTCAGATTCTGATCTGACGACTGTCATCCATGCTTTCCTCACCTCTAGATTAGACTACTGTAACGCACTCTATGTGGGGCTACCCTTGATGATGGTTTGGAAACTGCAGCTGGTGCAAAATGAAGCAGCCCGTATCCTGAGAGGGATGGGCTGCGGGGAACATATTACACTGGTCCTCCATTCCCTGCATTGGCTGCCAATAGTTTTCTGGTCCCCATGTAAGGTGTTGGTACTTGCCTATAAAGCTCTAAACAGTTTAGACCTATCTGCAGGACCACCTCACACCCTGGGTCCTGAATCGGCCCCTACGGTCTTCTGGGGGCAAGCTCCTCGAGGTCTCCCAAGTCTTCTGGGGGGCTACGCAGGGTAGGGCATTCTCAGTGGCTGCACAATGGTTGTGGACCTCTCTCCCGGTGGGGACTCATCTGACCCCGGAACTCCCCTCTTTTCAAATAATTTGTAAGACCTGACTGTTCCACCAGCTGTTTGACAAGGGAGATGGGTGAGTGGGTAGAGTTGGGGGGTTAGGGTCGGGTGGTTTGGGATTTTTTTTGTATCCTCCTTTTGTGATTGGTTTTAATGTGTTATTGTTTTAGTGATTGTTGTTTTTACGTGTTTTATTGAATGGGTATTTTCAGATGTTATGGGCAGCCGGTTCACCACAGCCGGTTCACCCCCCCTAGTGAACAGCGCAACCATGGCCGGGGGTGGGAAAACGACCCAAACAGAGGTGCCGGGAATGGGACCACGGGCCGGAACCGGGCCACACCATCACGGGCTGCGGCAGCACAACAGACGTGCAGCCGAACCCCCACCAGGCGCTAAACCCCCACAAGGCACCGGGCAGGGGCGGGACACAGACATGGCCGCCTGAGGGCAAAGCACAGGCAGCAGCAACCCCCACCCCCACACCACCCCAGTCCAGTCCAAGGAGGCGCCCCCACAGGAACAGAGGCAGTCGTGGAGGGGGGGCCGACCCCCAGAACAAGGCACGTTGGGGGCCCCCAAAGCACAGCGAGGCCAGCGGAGAGGGCCCAGGAGGAGGAGGAAGGGGGCCCCACAGTCAGAGGGGGGCACATGCATGGCAGCCGGGTCCAGTGGAGCCCCTCTGCAGGTCCAGCGATGCTCCGGCAGCACCCACCTGGGCAAGGGTAACGGACCGGTCCGGTCCGGGTCCGGGGGGGCCATCCCCCAGGTTCCGCAAGCACCCGGGGGGGTGCAGTCGGTGCCAGGGCTGGCGGGGGAGGGCCACCAGCAGCACATGGGTGGGTCGGGAGGCCACACCGAGCGCCCCACCCAGTCACGGGGATGGAGGGGGCCCAGGACCATGGGCAGGGGCAGCAGCGAGCAGCGTGCCGGGTGGGAGCTCACAGAGGCGGGGTCCGCAGGTCAGGAGCAGCCAGTGGGGACCAGGGCCCCCCCCGGACCGGGGCGGGACCCCACATGGGGGCACCACACCGGGGGGGGCAGTGAGGCGATGCAGGGGTCACAGGCCGCCGCTGGAGGCCCCAGGGCCCAGGTGCCCTGCCCGGTGGACCAGGTGGGGCCAGTGCAGCATGCCCCGGCGGTACCCCTGCAAGGACATGTAGTGGGCGATCAGGTAGTAGGCCTCGAAGGGATCGGGCATGGTGAGAGCCAGCTGGACGTCCACACGTGCCCACACCGCCAACAGGGACGACATCTCCACCGCGGAGGGCTCCGGCACACAGCAGGCAGCAGAAGGGGGCCACGGAAGATGCCCCAGCTCCAGAAGGCGTTGGAACACCGCCCCACGGGTGCGCTGGTACCCACGGGCCCCGTGAACACAGGAAAAGTAGGTCACGGCCAAGGCAGGCCCACCCTCGGCCAGGCACTCCGTGTAGGCGCCCAGACCACACACCACCAGCGCAGACACGGTCTCCGAGGCGCTCCAGGGCACATGGGCGCACAGCACCTCCGGGATGCGCCCCTCAGGGAAACGAGCCAGCCCCAGGGCCTCCGCATGCAGCCGGCAATCACGAGCGCTCACCACATGGCCAAAGTAACGGAGGCCAGAGCTCAGGCTCTCAAAGGCACCCGCACGGCTCCCCGGGCCGGCCAGGAGCAGCTGCACGGCAGGGGTGTGCCACAGGTCGCACAGAGACATGGTCTCGCGGAAGGCCCAGATATGGGGGGCCCCTTGGGGGCCGGGCAGCGGGAGCCCCATGGATGGGCAGCCAGCCATGGTCCAGCACAACAGGGAATGGGACACGGAGCCCGGAGGGCACACAGACTGCCCAGGGCCGGGAGAGGCTCGGCCCGGCCCCCGGGACAGGGAACACGGGCCCGCACCGCAACATTGTAGCACAACAGAGCGAGGCGTGGGGTGCGGGCCCGGCACAGCTGCAGAGAACAACAGCGAGCTCTCTGTCTGCCTAATCGCACCTTCAAGGCCATCCCGCTACAAACAGCGAGGGGAGGGGGCCCGGGGTGCTGGGGGCGGGAGCAGCCGGAATGCACCGGCACAGGGCGCGCGCAGGGCCGCGAGGCCGACCCCCGGGCGGGGCCACCAGCACCGGGCCGGCATAAGCGCTCCCAGCCCCCACCGGGGCCCCAGCACCATGGAGCGCGATAGGGCAGGTGGGAACTGGATGTTCCTCGCGCTCGCGGCTGAGTGGCACCGTGACCACACTGAGCAGCTGTGCCTCCTGACCGAGAGGGTGCACCTGGCCGTCCGCCTGCGCTATGTCCTGGCCCTGCGGGCTGGCGTGCGCCTCCGGGGCCAGCAGGCCCGCAGGAGAGTCCGTGGCCGGCTCAGGGCTCGGCGCCGGGCCTGGGGGGCGTGGCTGGCCGCCTGCCGGAGCCTCACCCGGCCCGCTGCGCTCCGAGGGGCCGCGAGGCGGTTCCGCTGGGCAACGCAGACCCTCCGCCGGGCAGCGCTGCTGGCTATGCCCATAGCGCGGAGCCTATGGGTCACGGAGCGGCCCCAGGCCTGGTGGGAGCGGGCCCAGGCCCACTGGGGGGAGGCCGAGTGGGGGTCCCACTTCCGGATGGGCAAGGCCACCCTGCTGCGCCTAGCGGAGCTCCTCGCGCCCTGGCTGGAGCGGCAGCACACCTCCATGCGGGAGCCCATCCCCATGGTCCAGCGGGTGGCCATAGGGGTCTGGGCCCTCGCAACGCCCGACTCCTGCCGCTCCGTGTCCCAGCACTTCGGGGTGGGGCTCAGCACGGTCGCCTGCATCGTGCGGGATGTGTGCGAGGCTGTGGAGGGCGTGCTCCTCGACAGGACCATCCAGCTCCTGGACCAGGGCGCTGTGATGGCTGGCTTCGCGGCCGGGGGCTTCCCGAACTGCATCGGAGCCGTGGACGGCACACACATCGAGATCCTGCGCCCGGCCGCGGGGGAGGCCCTGGAGTATGTGAACCGGCACGGATACTACTCCCTGCACCTGCAGGGGGTGGTGGACCACCGGGCCCGCTTCATAGACATCTACACGGGCAACTCCGGCCGGAGTCACGACGCCAGGATCATGACCATCTCCCCCTTCTATGCCCGCATGTACCGGGGGGACTTCGCGGACATGGGCATGAGGTGGATCGAGGGTGTTCCCATGCCCCCCTGCATCCTGGGGGACCCCGCCTACCCCCTGACCCGCTGGCTGATGAAGGTCTACCCTGTCCCGAGCCCCCCTGCGGAGCAGGTATACAATACCCACCTGTGTGCGAGCCGGACCGTGGTGGAGCGTGCCTTCGGGGCCCTGAAGCAGCGCTGGAGGAGTCTAGCTGGCCGCCTGGACTTCACCGTCCCCACCTCCGCCCTGGTGATCGGTGCCTGCTGCGTTCTGCACAATGTGTGCGAGACCGAGGGGGCGGCCCTGGAGTACCCCGAGCCCCACCGGCCCCCCGGTCCTGTTCCCCTGTACGTGAACGCAGGGAACCCCCGGGAGTACCGGTATGCCAAAAGGATCCGGAACGCCCTTGCAACCCACATCGCCCGGGGGGGCCCGCTGTGAGGGCCTTCCCGCCCCTGGGGGCCCCACCCCCCGTTCCGTGCCCATGCCCCTGTACACGCGGTCCCACAGCCCTGTCCCCCCCACAAACGGGCCGGGGACAACTGTCTCTTTACAACACTTTATTGCCCACACAGTGCACACAATCACCCTGTGCCCCCTCCCCACCCCCGTCCCCGTGACCCCGTCCACCACCCGCCCTCATGTGGCCCTCCCCCTCCCCCCCCTTCCCACCATCCCCCCGCGTTTCCTGGGCCGACCCCTCGTGCGGCCGCTTGGGCCCACCGAGCTCTGGGAGCTCCCCTCCCCCCCACTGTCCGTGTCCCCTGCCGTGTCCTGGGCCGGTCCCGGCCCCGGCAGGGGGCCGGGCGGCGGATGGGCAGCTGTGCCCGGTGCCCCGGTCGCGCCCCGGGGGGGCTGGACCCTCCGGAGGCCCGGGGGCACTGGGAGGCGCATGCGAGGGCCCTGGGGCCGGGGGGGCGCCAGGGGCGGCAGGGCTGGGCCCGGGGGCGCCGAGGGGCCCGGCATGGGGACCTGGGCGGGCAGGGCGCCCGGAGGTGCGCCGGCCATCACGTAGGCACACATGGTGCCCGCATGCAGGAGCAGGGAGGTCCCAATGTCGTGGGACCTGTCCATCTTTGCACTGTGCTCCCGCACCATGCCCTGTATGTCCTGCCGGAGGCCCCTGAGCAGCCCCTGCTGCCGCTGGTGCTCCCGGCGCTCCCGCCTCCGCTCCAGGCGCACCTCCGCCTCCAGCCGGCGGTCTGTCTCCAGGGCCTTCTCCATGGACCGCTCTATGGCCGCCTCCATGCGGTCCACGGAGGCGATCATGCGCTCCCCCTGTTCCTCCGCCCTGCGGACGATGTCCTCCGCTTGCTCCTCCCTGCGCCTGCGGACCCGCGCCCGGTACTCCCGCATCCGCTGGGCTGGGGCCGCGGCCGGCGGAGGCGCCGCGCGCGGGGGCTGCCCTGTGGAAATGGGCGGGTGGGTCAGTGCAGGGCCCTGTCCCCTAGCGGGGTCGGGTCCCGGGGCCCCCTGCCCCCCCTCCCCCACTGAGGCCAGAGGCCCCCCTGGGCTGGCGCCCGGGGGGCCCTCCCGCAATCCCAGCCCTCCCGCCTTACCTGGGTCCGGCACCTGCTCTCCTGTGCCCTCCGCGGGGGCCTGCACCGTCTCGCTGGCCCGGTCCTGGGGCTCCCCATGTCCTGCGGGCGGGAGAGGGGGGAGCGGGTGAAGGGGGCTGGTTGTGGCCCCTGCAGCAGGGCCCCCACCCCCGCCCCTGCCACCGGCCCCCTGGTCGTGCCCCCCCCTGCCCTGGGGGCCCGCTTACCCTCTATGTCCGTCTCCGAGCCTTCGGAGGCCGGCGCCTCACCCTGGGAGTGCTCCCCCTGGGACCACTGGCTGAGGGTGGTGAAGGTGCCGACCTCCGACTCCGCCTGGCCGGCCCGGCGTTGGGATGTCTCCGGGCTGCTGCTGGGGGGGGGCCTTGGGGCTTCTGCGGGTCCCGGGTGGTCCTCCTGGGGGTGGGGGTCCCCTGAGCTCGTGTCTACCGGGCGGGCGGCGAGGGGAGGGGGTACCTCGGCCCGCTCCCTGCCCTGGACCACAGCGCTGCCCACCAGGCGTGGGGCAACTATGGAGCCCTTCATGTGAAGGATGCGGTCCAGGGCATCGTAGTAGGGGGCGGTGCGGGCCCCGTGGCCGGAGCGGCTGTTATTGTCCTTGAGGGCCTTGTACCCCCTCTTGAGCTCCTTGGCCTTCGAGCGACACTGGTTGACAGTGCGCTCGTGCCCCGCCGCCTCCATGTCGCGCACGATGTCCCGGTAGACATGCTCGTTTCGCTGGTTTATTGCGAGCTCCACCTGGTACTCGAGGGTCCCCCAGATCCGTATGAAGTCCCGGGTCTCCTGGAGGCCCCACTGTCCCCCTCTGTGATAGGCCTTCCTCCGGCTGGGCCCCTGCTGTTCCTCCTCCCGGTGCAGCTCCTGCTGCACCTGCCTGTGCTCCTCCTCCACCTCCTCCTGGGGGTGCGCCTCCAGGGGCCGGGGGCCGGGCTCCTCCTGGGGCTCGTCCGCCCGGGCCGACTTTCGTGTCTGGGGGGGGGAAGGGGGGTGGTTGGTTGCTGGGTGAGGGTGTGGGCCCTCTCGGGGGCCCCCTGCCCCCCTGCCCTCCGCCCGGGGTCCCCCTGCCCCCCTGCCTTCCGCCCGGGGTCCCCCCGGCCCCCTCCACAGGGGGTTCCCCTGTGCCCCCTGTTCCCCTCCCAGTGGGTGCCCTTACCCGTTTCCTGGGTGCCTCCTGTGGGCCTGTTCCGGCCGCTGTCCCCGGGGCGGCGCGACCCGGCTGCAGCTGTGGTTGGTGTTCCCGGGGCGCCTCCCTGGTCGGGTGCTCCCGTGTGCCCCCTTCCTGCACCTGTGCCCCCTCCGCCTGCATCGCTGGGCCTGGCTGCACGTCCTCCGCCTCCTGTGCCGCCGCTGTCGCTGCTCGTGCCTCCGGTCTCTTCCGCTTCCCTCCTCGCTCCATCCCGCCACGCTTGCTTGCTGCTGCTCTCGCTTTAAATCTCCCTCCGGTGTTTGTGTTGGTGCTGGTTGCCTGGCAGCGACGCTGCGTGCCTCGTCCCCGGCCGGGGCTCCATTTTTTTGGTTCCGCTGGGGGATTGGCGTCCAGACGTTACTTTTGCTTGGTTCCCTGTGGGGGTTGGTTTGACCACGCTTCCCGAGACCTTCCCCCGGCTAGCCCGGGAAGCGTGGTTCAAACTGACCCCATGTGGGTATTGAGCGTGATGAACATCTGGCGCACGCCGTTCAGACGTTCCGGGCCCTTTGGCCCCGCGGGGGGGTTGAGCGTGGTTCAGTGTGGTTCACCGTGATCTCGTAACGTCTGAAATCACCCAATGTGAGCCACCCCTAGTTGCCTATAGTAGGAGGGGCAGGGTAGCAAGACTGTTAAAATAAATAAATAAGGTTGCATTCACATGGACTATCAAGGATTAACATTAATTCTCAATATAACCAAGCCAAGCACATGCACCTGACACCTCACATCTTCGTGAATGTTACACTCTTTGTCTCTCCCTCTGTTCCCCTTTCTTTGTCTCTCCCCCCCACCCCCATCAGATTGTAAGCCCTAGGGCAAGGACTGTGTCTATTCCATTATTTTGTAAAGTGCCAGGTACATTGCTGGCACTATATAAATGCTTGATAATAATAACAATAAATAATTAATAACACTATCTAGCATTAAAATGTCCATGTGAACCAATCGGAGTTTGTGAATCCTAGATAATAAGCTCTGATTCTATCAAGTTTTAGTTTGTTCATGTGAAAATTCCCTTGGAGTGGGTTCTTGACACTGTCTGAAAGTCAGTCCCCCTTTTAAAGTGTTCTGAACTGGGAACCTAACAAATGAAGGCACCCCAAATTAATTACTAGTCACTGTTGCAAATCTTGGTCACGTCTTTTAGGAACATTATATATCCTCACAGGGCAGGGTTAACGTTCCTTGGCTGTAATTTCTCAGGAGAAAGAAAAAAACCTCTCCCCTGTACCATGCCTTGTGAATCTGGATAGCAGCCAATATTCTCAGCTGGGGAGGGACTGCTCTCTGCTCCTTCACCCCCTTCCTTTCTTGGAGAAACGTGGCCACCCTAGGGGTTTTCCCGGAATTCCCGCCTTTGACTATGTGGTTTCTTAACCAGTCTTGCAAAAATGCATTTTTTTTAATTGAATGTTATTTTAACCATAAAACTTTTAAGCTGTTCAAATACTTTCCTTTGTACTTTAGACATCTGAGACTATTAGACATTAACAAGTAAATGTACTTTTTTTTCGACTGCTTGAATCTCCTAAGTAGTTTTCTTTGGACTGACTGCCCCTCTAGACTTCAACCGGAGACAAACATGACTGTGATTTGATACTGTATCTCTCCATTATCTGTCTCCTCCATTTGTAGACAAAGGTTTCTTTATTTCATGAGTGAAAAGAGGACCTTATTTCAAGGCCAAAATAATCAAGTAAATCACCATCAGAGCATAATATACTGTAATGTTCTCCTAGAATACCTTCCACCCAATGATCTCAAAGCACTGTACAGATGCTACTGAATTCAACCAAATGCACCTGCACAGTGTTACTAAGGATGCTTTCTGATGTGAAGAAAAGCAAGCCACTGTGAACTCCTGCAGTAGCACCATAGGGAATAGCCACATGAGACGTACTGCAATTTGGGCAGCCTTGCCCCGATTTGGACACCATTGCCTGAGATGCACTGGCTTGTGTGCCCAGCAGCTGCCAGATGTTCAACCCATTCTGGAGCAGGGTAGGCAGCTGGCTGCTATATCCTGCAACCTCCAACAAAGACAAGGGACCCAGGATGTAGCAGCAGCCTTACTCAAAGTGAGTTAAGGCTGCCCACATCATAATACCGTACTGCCACGCATGGACCCGGTCCCCTTCTGCCCCACCCCATGGCGAAGCTTGCCATGGGGCTTTGAGTGATGAATGCTGTCACCATTCCTGTTGGGCCACATTATTGCCAGGGGTGGGATAGTGGGCAGGCTGGGGGAGGGTGGTTGGGGTGGGTCTCAGTGGCCACATGTGTGGCTGGTGCCTCAGCCCACTCCGGCGTGTAGCAGGAGACTGACAGGAGCCTGCATACCCGGTTTACCTATGGGGAGGAGGGTAGACTGTGTGCCCTGCTCTCCGCACTAGCGCTGAAGTGTAGAGGCTGCAATTGCCTGAGCCGGGGTGCATGGGGATCAGTCCTGCCCAGCTTGTGTGGGTGCACCCATAGAGTTATTCCAGGATTACCATGTGGTGGGCATGGTTGTGACGTCTGGTAGGGTCCATGGTTATGCATACTAGAAGTGCAACAGATGATATCCAAGGTGCATCTACCACACATTCCTTTGGGGTTACCATGTGGTAGATTTGTTCAGATGTGAAGGAAATCTCCATGGCCACTGTAATCTCTTGTGGTACTACCATGGGGTTTCCTTGACATATGAAGGTGCCTGTAGAGACCATTACCAAGATCTGGACTCCATTTTTCTAACACTGCATGGATGTATTGTTAGGAACAGCCTTAAGTAAACAAAGGATGAGAACAAGGCTAAAGGAGTAGGCTTCTTCCCATTGTACAGACTGGGGAAGTGAGACATAGAGCGATTAGAGGACTTGCTCAAAGTTGCAGGGAATTCTTTAGCAAAGCCAAGAATTGAATCTAGCTCACCTGAGTCCAAGTCTAGTGCAGTAATAGCCTTTCCTCAGTATAAGAAATACAGCAAAATATCATTAGAGCGGGTCTGGAATTCTTTGTTGAAGCAAAATTTCAATTTACAAAAAAATTAAAAAAATTAAAATGATAAAGATTGACCTTTGTGCTAAATAACAAACCATTTCCTTTTGAAAATTTAACAGAATTGACATTTCTGTGAAAGCTAGGAAAATGTCAGCATGACAGGGTAGGGTCCATGTGGGCGGCTGCCCCTTTAAGAGAGCTAGCACCAGTGTAGTTACAGGTGCTAGCACAAAGCAAAGAACAGTGCCTAAGGGAAAGCAGTGGCGCTGGGGCATGGCAGGAGTCAGCTCAGGAGGTAAAGGAAAGCCTAAGCCAGGCTCAGTGTAAAGGAGGTAGGAGCTAGGTAGAGCTCTGCCTCAAACAGATAGCACTGGCAGCAGGCAGGGGACTGTAAGGAGGCAGGAGCTGAGAGGGGAGCTGGGCCTGAGCGAGGTACGCTTAGAGGATTGTGCCTGAGCTGAGGGCTCTGCTGGGCTACAGAGGGAGTGTGCCCAGTCCCAAAACCCAGAGAAGTGTTAGAGACTTAAGTGTATCTAAACTGTGTGGAGACTAAAGAGACTGAGAACCTAATTCCCTACAGAAAGAGTGACCGTGGGGACCTAATCCTGCCAGGACTTACCCCAGGACTTAGGACTTGTCAAGACTTACCCTCACCCTGCCACAATCAATTTCATTTTTAAAACTTCAGAAAGGAATTTCAAAAATTCATTTTTTCTCCCCCTGACAATTAAAATATCGGGTGTAGTATTTTTTCATTTTAAACTAGGCTATGTAGTTGTTACACACCTGAATACATGGACAGCCTTAGAATTTTCAGGGGCAAGGGCAACAATAAAATGGGTCACAGGGCCAAAGAGGTGGTTGTGCTTGGAGCTCCAGTGGGACGGAGTGAAGTCCCCACACTGTGCCCTGGTGAAAAGGGAGGCCACTGCGAGGCCCCTGGAATTAGGCTGCAGATAATGGTCCCCGGGGTATTTGCCTCAGGTTGTCCTCTGGTAAGACTGGCCCTCCTGACTACACATTAGTAAGTGGCCTGAGACCTCTACATCCTCAGCATCTCTTGACTGGAAGGCTCTGGTTGCTCAGCACCTAAGAGCACAAGAAGTGCCATACTGGGTCAAACCAATGGTCCATTGAGCCCAGCACCTGTATCCAACAGTGACCAATCTCAGTCACTTGGAAGAAGTACCCAACCAGTCACAGTGAGGCAATCAATTCCCTGTTCACTCCCAGGTCCTGACAATAAGAGGTTACATTCTCCAAATCTACTTGGTTAATAGCTGGTAATGGACCTACCCTCCAGAAATGTATTAAATCCTTTCTTAAACCCAGCTATACTACTGGCCTCGACCACATCTTCTGAAACCAGACCAGCTGGTAAGGCTCTGGGTGTTTAGCACCTCTGAAAATCAGACCAGCTGGTAACCAACTGGTAACTATACAGAAGCAAATTATTAAATCCCCCCATCCCCATTGACAGCTGGTAACGTAGGCTGCCTTATTTAAGGAAATAGTTTCATTTTGTTTCTGGGATGCTAACCCCAATGAAGTGCCTTGTACATAATTTTACTCCAAGTAGTGGTATGGGGAGTGATGGGGAAGGTTGTGTAACACCTCCGGATCTCTTGACTTTGTACTAGAAACTAGTAAATGATAAATAAGCTTTTTTGTGCAATAATTTGTTGGCTGTGTGCATGAGGTACCTAATGGTTGGAGAACATGGCAGGTTGGGCAGAGAGAATGCATCTCTAGATGTGGCCTGTGCTTTAGGAGCTGTGATTCTACTCCTAATTCCCCACATGTGCTTTTTATACAATAATTGTATCTGTGAAACTTCTTACAGTGCAATATCAATGCAGAGGAGATCTGAGACAAGTACTACAATCAGGAAGTTCAAAGTTATGGTTTCCATAGAAATCATAATTAAGTTCCCTTGTGCGCACGTGTCATAATTGTTATTTCATATTATTGCACATAATAGTAATTTTCATGACTGTGCTGCAAGTAGACTGCATAATCTGTGCTGCCCATTCTGCTTGGACGCATATAGCAATGTGTATTTATTTACACTATGGGTGAAATCAAATAAGACATTAGCCCATTGGAGTCCATGTTTGGTCTGTGTGCAGCCCCCAGGCTGCCGCCACTCATATGTTTAGCATGTCCAGCTTAATAAATGGGTAGCCTTCTGCCAGTATTTCATGTGCTTGTGGCAGCTTCTACCAGTGGTGCTAGTGATCTCCCTCCCCCATGGCCACCTCTCAGCTAAAAGGCACGCTAACGATCTCCTTCTCCCTCCCCTGCAGCCACCTCTCAGCTGAGAGGCATGCTAGTGATCTCCCTCCCCCTCCATCTTCCTCCCCTGCAGCCACCTCTCAGCTGAGAGGTGTGCTAGAGATCTCCCACCCCACCTCTCAGCTAAGATACATGCAACTCCGGCTCTGCCACTCTCCACCGCTCCTCCTTCGCCGCCAACTCCTCGCTCCGCTATGGTCCACATGCTCTCTTGCCTGCTCTGCTCACCACGGGTATCTCCCACCAGGAAGTTGCTTTTATGCAACTTCCGGGAGAGGAGGCGGGGCCAGGTAGGGTCACATGGAGGACCCTGATTAGCTGAGGTAGGTGGAGGGTGGGCTGCAGGTCCCCAGGGTTTTTTAAATCTTTCACTGGGATGGGGACAGTGGGGGTCCTCACGGTGTCATGCCGCTTCTCATGCCCTGCCAGTGCAGTGCCAGTTCCAGCCACCAGCCCCTCCCCCCCATCACCTGACCGGACCCGACCCAGAATTTATTTAATTTTATTTATTTATTTATTTATTTTGAAATCAAGCCCCTATTGCCCGAACCGTGCCCCCCCCAAGCGCGGGGCCCTGGTCGACCGACCTTAGCCGTCCCGTGGTAAGGCCGGCCTTGCAAGAGATCTCTCCAGTCTCCCTCCCTCGTGGCCACCTCTCAGCTGAAAGGCGGGGAGGGAGATCTCTAGCACACCTCTCAGCTGAGAGGTGACTGCAGGGAGAGGGAAATCTCTCGTGCGACTCCCAGCTGCAAAGCGGGGAGGGAGACTAGAACAGGGAGTTCTCTAGCACACCTCTCAGCTGAGAGGTAACTGAAGAGGAGGGAGATTACTGCCACTCTCTATTCTCATCTTGCAGGGTGCACTAAGCAGGACTCTATGGTGCTGGCAGATCTGGATGTCAAATGGTGTGCCCATGATGTCCCTGGATTCTGCTGAGAGTGGAAGTTCTGTGCTAACCTTTAAGGGTAATGTAGGCTATTTCTTGTTTGATTTCACTCTATCCCACAGATCACAATCATGCCAAAAAGGCCAAGAATCATTCTGCTTTTGAAGATCTTGGCCCTTTCGGTGTGATTGTGATCTGTGGGATAGAGTGAAATCAAATAACACAATAGTCCACATTACCCTTACTGGTTACCACAGAACTGCCACTCTCAGTAGAATCCAAGGACATCATGGGCCCACCATTTGGCATCCAGGTCTGTAGCATCTCCCGCATCCAGTTCTGCCAGCACCATAGAGTACCACCTATTGCACCCTGCCAGATGAGAGTGGAGAAGTGGTAGTAATCTCCCAGAGGACCTCTGGCAGCAAAGATACTGTAGCTGCATTCAGACCTGCGACGGCGGTGAGAGCAGTGGGAGGGGCCAGGGAGATGCAGCAACGCAGAGGAGCCTGCAGCTGGGAAAAGAGCCAGTGCGAATGGGGATCTGTCGCGGCTTCTCTCGTGCATGTCAGGGTTCAGCCCTGGTTAGAACTCTTGGTAAGGTGCTGGTGTCTGGCTGTTTTTACATGTGATGGTCCCACTCATGCCCAGGCAGATCCACTGCATGGGCATGACTGGGTGCTTCCCGTGTGCATGCCATGGCCAGTGAGTGAGGGCGTGTGCACGTTCCCACTACCCATGCATCCCCACACATCCCCACTCACAGAGCAACTGGCGAAAACGGAGGTTGCTCCATGAGTGGGGATGCGTGGGGCCTGGGTGTGCAGCTGTGTGTACCGGCACCCACATGCTGCTCATGCTGCAGCACGCGCACCTTCCCCTCCCATGCTCCCGCGACTCATATAAAAATGGCCTCTGTCACTCAACTCTCAATGAAAGTCTTCAAATTCTTTTGTCCCTTAATGTATCGCTTTTTTACAGTGATTACTGTGTGATAATTAATACTCATCTGTTGTGATGCTGTAAGATTTAATTACTGTCCTAGACCAAAGTCAAAACTATTCTTTATATATATATATATATATATATATATATATATATATATATATATATATATACACCTTTAAAAACCATCTTAATGGTTCATCAAGGGATGAAATGCCTCCCAGGATTTCTCCTTATAACCTGCCAAGTAAATAGCACAGCTGAAGCTTTTAGCTTGCTGTCTCTGTTATAGTATACATAAATAAATACATAAATTATTGCCTAAATTTGGCATGGATTGTCACAGCTTTGGGGGTAGGGGTTAAAACATATACTGCCTCGTGGTTTTGACCGAAGAATTATGTGGGATTCATGCAAACATGAAGTTTATGAGTTCTGGTGCTTAAGTAATTTGTAGAATTGATGCCATTGTTCATTCAAATAATTTTGCAATAGATTTAAGAATCCTGATCCACATTGTCAAATGGGCCCCAAATTGGCTACTAAATTTATACTTGCCAGTACACCAGGGGTAGGGGGGAACCCTTTCCCTCGTAAGAACCACTTTGAAAATTAGTACAAGCTCAGAGGGATGCATAGAAGTTGGGGGCTGGGGTGATTAAGGGGTGTGTTTAGGAAGAGGAGAGTCCAGATCATGGATCTGTGCCCTATCCTCGTGTGCATGCCCATCTCTCTGTTCACTTACCCTGAACTCAGATTTAAAGCTCTTGGGTGTAGAAACTGGATAGAGGGGGACAGATCCTGGAACTAGAAAGGGGGGGCACATAAAAACTAGCCACCGGTAGCATTTGGCCCCCAGGCCTGGGGTTCCCCACCCCTGCATTACACACATAACTTTTTGTATGTAGGCAGCGCAGCCTAGTGGCTAAAGTGTTCAACTCGGACCAGGGCATAGATGGGAATGGACTGTGGTGCAGAGGATAGAATTGGCGCCCTTCTGGGGCACTCCACTCAAGTGTGCTTTGGCATTCCACATGTGTGTGTACCTCTGGGTGAAAACAAACATGACAATGCCTGAGCACTGCCACAGACTGACTCAGTCCAGCATTGGATGAGCACCATGGTCAGGATTCGGCCAGGCCCCAGATGGTACATGACAGGGACCTGGCCATTGGGGAGGGTGGGGAGCCAGGTGGACATTGGCCTGCTCACCCCCACACTCCATGCAGAGACCTGCCTCCCCAACAAGTGGCCATGGTGGCTAATGATGGCTGCCATGGCACAGGCCCCGCCACTCCAAAATGCAGTGAGTAAAGCAGGCTTTCTGACATGAAAGTCCACTTTACTCTGGGTTTGGTGGCCGAATTCTATCTGTGGTGATTTCCCTGAGTTACAGCCTGGGCTTAGCCTCCACCACAGTCGGGCACCAGACCAGGGAAACCTCTGGTGGCTCCCGGCTTAACCCGCTCTAAAGCAGGTTAAGCCATGCCACCGTCATGTTTGAAAACACCCTCTCATGCTCATCGGCTGAAGTGCTGCTACACCTTTTTTTTAGCCGCTCCACTGATTTGGACCCGGGAGACCATGGTTCAAATTCTCTATTAATCAGGAACTCACTGGGTGACCTTGAGTAAGTCACTATTCCAAATTCTCAGTTCCTCACCTGTAAGATGGGAATAATAATGCCCTATCTCACAGGATTGTTGTGATGGTGAACTTAATAAGGATTGGAAAGCACTTTGAACCTTCAGAATGCTATTGAAATAATAATATTAATATAATAATATAATATCCTTATTCCCACATTATCACAATGGGAAAACTCCGGTGTGTACATGTTTAGAAATATTAATGAGCAGATTTGCACGTGCAATCTACAACTGTCTTTGACAGCATGTCAAAGTCCTGTGGCCGGAATGTGACCCTGCAAGCTCCATAAACCTGCTTGGTTGGGCAGAAGAAAACGATCTTGCCTAGGGACCTTTTCTCACGGGCACCCACCCACACACACACACACTGCACACGTGCGGTGGGGGGTGCCTGTGCGAACACTGTCCGTGGTGGGTGGAAGTGCATGGGCATGCCACCCATCTCCACCCACTGCCACCCATCACCCACGTACAGAGAAATGGACTCCAATGCAGAATGCTCCATGCATGGAGATGGGGGTGCGCCGGTGGGAACGGCTGCACACCCATGTCCACCCTCCATGGGCGCACACCCATCCCCCGCACCCACCACAGCCCCTTTGAAAAGGGCCTAGGGCTGAAATTAGAATCTCTCAAGAATCTAGAAGCTGTAGTGAAATCTTAAGAAGAGGGGGTGCAGTGGCAGTGGTGATTCAGGGACCATGAGGAAACAATACAGTGGAGGATGCAATGGTGCTCTTAGTGATGGGTGGCGATCCTGGAACAGGAACATCATAGCAGCAGGTAAGAGGAGTGGCAAAAGTAGCACAACAGCACCGCTAGCTGCCAGCACCCAAGGAATACGCCAGCTGGTGCCTCTGCTGACCCCAAAGGTACTTTGGAATAGACTTTAAATGCACTTCGAGGGTCAGAGGAGGACTTAGACAGTCCAGGTTTCTGGGTACCAAATCGTTTGCAGCACATTCAGGCTACCTCATGCACTTCTGATGTACTTCCAGGGTCAACAGCGACATCAGCTGGCCCAGGCACAGGCCTTCAGGCACCAGATCACCTGCAATGTCATCACTCTTCTTCCATTGCACACATCCCTCCCCTGCCCCGGATGCCTAGAATCAACATCCTCCTCTTAGAACCCAGTTAAGATGGAGGAGGGGGTGGTTTGGGTTTACTAGTCACAGTTGATTCCCCATTCCCCATCCTCTACCCATAGAGATATGCACGGATGCCTGATAGTTGCCTGAATGGGGTGCCTGCATTCCTACGGATCACCCTGGGGAGTAAATCAACTACCTGTTTCAGCTCTAATTCAAATTCATGCAGTGAGAGTCAATTATTATTATTATTATTAGCAGCAAGCATTTATATAGCACCAGCAATGTATCTGGCACTTTACAAAGTAATGGAATAGACACAGTCCCTGCCCTAGGGCTTCTAATCTGAGAGGTAGGGGGAGACAAAAGAAGGGGAACAGAGGGAGAGACAAGGAGTGTAATGTTCATGAGGATGTGAGATCCCAGGTGCACGCGCTTGGCTTGGTTACATCAAGAATGATGGCTGACTGGTTTGTGTGGTGAGGATATGAGTACACAGGGTTCAGGTAACAGATTGTACTGAATGGAGGGTATCGCAGGAGTTATGTCAGGGGAGCAAGGAGTCAGGGAGGGCAGAGCGGAAGAGGTGGTCCTTGAGGAGAGATTTGAAGGTATGAAGGGAGGGGTTAAAGCGGATGTGGGCAGGGAGGGATTTCCAGGTATGGGGGGAAGTTAGGGAGAAGGGATGAAGGCAGTTAGGGGAGCAGGGGAGGTGTGGGAAGGCAAGAGAGGGGACAGAGGAGGAGCAGAGTTCATGGACTGGAGTATGGAGGGAAATTAGCATAGAGAGGTAGGGGGGAGCAAGGTTGTGAAGAGATGTATACGTGAAGACTAGGAGCTTGTGCAGGATTCATTCGAGAAGGGGGAGCCAGTGAAGAGGAGAGAGGAGGGGCTGCATGTGGTTGAAGCAACGGGCGAGGTGGATGACCCTGGTAGCAGAGTTTGGGATGGAGATAAGGGGAGAAAGGTGAGATCGGGGGAGGCCAGTGAGAAGGAGGTTACAGTAATCTAGGTGAGAGATGACCAGGATGTGAAGAAAGGTTTTGGCAGAGGAGACAGAGAGAAAAGGGTGAATCTTAGCAATGTTATGGAGGGAGAAGTGACAGGATTTGGTAACAGAGGCAATTATAGTGTTTAAAAGAAAGGGGTGAGTTAAAGATGAAGCCTAAGCTACAGGCTTGGGGGACGGGAAGGATGGTAACCCCGTTGATAAGGATTGACAGGGAAGAGGGAGAGGAAGGATGAGGGGGGGGGGAAGATAAGGAGTTCGGTTTTAGCCGTGTTGAGTTTGAGATGACGTTGAGACATCCAGGTAGAGATGTCAGAGACACAACTGGTGAGGTGAGCTTGAATAGATGTAGAGAGAGGGGGAGTTGAGTGTCATCAGCGTAGAGGTGAGATTGGAAGTCATGGGAGGCAATGAATTTGCCTAGGGTCAGGGTATAGATAGAGAAGAGGAGCGGGCCAAGGACAGAGCCTTGGGGAACACCAACCGAGAGGGGAAGGGTGGTAAGAGACACACTGAAGGAGCGGTCAGAGAGGTAGGAGAAGAACCAGTCGACGATGGAGCCATGGAAGCCAAGGGAGTGAAGTGAGTTCAGCAAGAGTGAGTGGTCAACAGTATCGAAGGCAGCAGAAAGGTCAAGGAGGACAAGAATGGAGTAGAGGCGATCAGTGGCGGTGGGCCCTCCAGGAAGTCTAGGCAATGCCCCACCTGGTCCCCATGGCCCTCGTGGCCGGCAGTGGCAGCTTAAAAAAACCAACAAAAAACGGCTGCATCGGCATCACACTGAATGTGCAGAGCCACCTCGAAGAACCTTGTTTAGAGAGGCAGAGACCTTCTGATGGTCTCTGCCTCACTAAACAAGGTTCTTCGAGGTGGCTCTGCACATTCTCACTGGTTGTGTGTGCGCGCGCACACACAACCGGTGACTCACCCCCCCCCTTGAAAGCTTCCTAAGGAAGCCTTCAGGGTCAAAAGGGAGGTGTTCTCCCTTTATGCAGAGTGGGCAGCTAGAAGAGCCGTCCATTCCACATAAAGGGACCCTGCAATGCAAGAGTGTCACAGAGGGCACTCTTGCATTGCAGGGGCTGGACAGGGAGAAAGTTCATACGGGGGCACCCAATAGAGGCACCCTTGGTATGAACAAAGAGCTGTGCGTGCGTCAGCAACTCCCAGCCCCCTGCACAGGCTGGGTCCCAGCCTGTGCAGGGGGCTGGAAGCTGCTGATGTGCACGCAGCTCTTAGCCTCCCCGAGTCCCTTTCTCCCTTCCTGCTGGATTCCAGCAGGGAGGAAGGAAGGGACTCGGGGAGGCTAAGAGCCTCCGCGAATCCCCCCTGGATGCAGGTGGCAACACTGAGGACCTGGCCCCACCATGTGGTAAGTAAATTGCGGGGCCCAGGGTAGAGGTGGGGTGAATGCAGGCACATGGGGTGAGGGGGGTGAGTGCAGGCACATGGGGGAGGGGGGAGTG
>QEPC01011413.1:93731-104224 GCA_003113815.1 Sphenodon punctatus
AACACAGGGAGGGGTACAAAACTGAAATGAAAATCAATCTAATAATATTCCTACTCTATATAAATCCAAAACTTAAAACAGGGGAAGGGAATCAGGGATGGAATAAGAGGGAGAGGGAAAGGATTCAATGGAGGGGGGAGGGAGGAAGGAAGATTGAACACAGGGAGGGGTAAAAACAAAAAATAACACCTAAATCTATCTAATATAATCTAAATAAATGAGAATATGGAGGTAAATGGGTTGGATGAGTGAAATAGGAGGAGGATGGCAATGGATTAGGAATAGGAAGGAACAAAAACTGCTGGGAGAAAGGGATCCTTCTGAAACGCCTGCTGTTCAGGAACAGTGACTAACTAGAAGGTGTTAGGAAGGGGGGAGGCAATCAGTTTTGTTTCTTGCTGAGCCCGCCTCGCCGCAAGCCCCATTGGCTACGTGCAGCCTAGCCCGTGGCCAGTCGCAGACTGCGAAGCCAGTGGTCTGAGGCGAAAAGGGATGGTGATTGGGCAGGCTGGCTGCTACCTCCAAGCCTCTCCACCCGTGGTGCCTGGAAGTCTGCTCCTCAGCTGACTCCTCTTCCCTGTCACGTTTTGTCTTCCAGTGACACATTTTTGCCACCCGAACTCACGCAAACGCGATCCAAACTGACTGAACTGTTCGGTCATTTCGACGTTCGGATCTAGTTCAGTTCGGTCAGTTCGTGTTCGGATTCGGGTTTGGTCATCCGAACAGGCCGAGTTCGGGCCTAACTCTGAACTTCAGAACTGCGTTCGCTCATCCCTAGAGGAGAGGAAAGGCTGCACATGGTCAAAGCGATGGGCTAGGTGGATGGTCCTGGCAGCAGAGTGTTGAACAGAGATAAGGGAAGCAAGGTGAAAGCGGGGAAGGCCAGCAAGGAGGAGGTTACAATAGTCAAGGCGTGAGATGACTAGGGCGTGGATGAAAATTTTGGCATCTTCATTATGACAGTAACTAAGTGGGGTAAGGGGGTATGCAAGTATAAAGTTAAACCAATTTTCTAGTGCAGATAGACTGTAAACCCATTCCAGTGAAGTGTGATACTGATGCCTGTAATCTATGGGCTGAAGATTATGTAGGTCTGATGTTATCTTTTATTGAACTAACTTCTGTTTCTGCAAATATGCAAGCTTTGGGGCAACACTGGGCCCTTCCTCAGGTATGGAAAAAGTCAGCATTGGTATAATAAAATAGATCATCCAAACTACTTTGGGTACAGTGACACAATATGCCTACCACACCTTGAGGCAGCCTTACCACACAAGCAGTGCATGATGTGCTCAGTGGCTGCCAGATGTTCCCCTCACTGCAAAGTGGGGTGGACAGTTGGATGCTACACACTGCATCCTCAGGGTGGGAAAGCTGGGGACGCAGTGTGGAGCGGCCTTACCCGAAGTGGGGTAAGTCTGCTCCATGCATGGTAACTGCCACCATTTGTGTGCCAAGTCCACATCTGCCCCACCATGCGGCAAAGTCCGCTTCAGGGCTTTGGATGGCAGGCGCTATCTCCAGTCCTGAATGGCCACATCATAGCTGGGGGGGGGATAATGGGCAAGCTGGGGGAGAAAGTGGGGTAGGGCTGGACACCCTCCACCCCCGGGTGTTGCCGGCGCATCTGTCTGCCCCAGGATATGGTGGGATGGCTGACAGTGGCCTGCCTGGCTTCTTTGTGGGGGGCCGACCATCTGCCTTGCTCCCTGTACTGGCCCCAAAGTGTGGCAACAATGATTGTCTGCCTCGGGGAGCACAGGGATCAAACACACCAAAACTCATGTGGATGCACCCTTTATATCCATCTCTTACATTTGGAACCAACACAGCAACAACTTACCCTCTCTCTCTCTATAGACTGTAATCCATAGTGAATATCCAAAGGCAGCATGCTGTTAGGTGAGTCATGTCCTATATCCTTGCAAAATGATATTCTGTGCATTATAGGAAAATGTGAGTAGGTAGCCACTAAAGTATAATGACCTGACTGCATAACCAGGGCATTCTATGAGCCTTTTCTCTGAGCAATTTGGGAGGAATTCTACTATGTCAGCAGATATTATCTATCTTTTGTGACTTCGTATTACTCATACTACAAGGATTTCAGCTCCCCATTCTCTCCTCCAATTTCATTATACTTCATTGTAAGTTTCCTTGTATTGTGGAATTATGTGAGTTACTATAGAATGAAGAGAACAATGTGAATTTGTTCTTGCACTTAAGGTGTGTCTGTCTCCAGGTACAACCTATTTGCTGCTAATATGACAATATATATTGTAGGCTTTTAGCTAGCTTGGAGCAATGGAAATCTCATGCAGTTATGGGGCAGGGATAGATTTTTTGCTGTTCAAACAATGGAAGTCTGTTCTTTCAATGACATGATGAATGTGGCAGGTTTTCTATGCTGAATATTTCAGGGGAAGAGTACAAGAATAGGGCATGTATGAAGTGCTCCATCTCTTGCTGTTAATTCCAAAGGATTCCGTTCTACTGGGGAAAAATCACAACTAATACAACATATATTTCTAAAACAAAAAACTTTACAGTTTAAAAAAACGTTTAAAGCAGAACCGTTTCCAAAACAAAAAACTTTCCTTTTCAAAAACCATTTAACAAAATACATATTTCCCTAACTTAAACTTCAAAACACATGAAAATTAATTACAATTACAATTCAAAAAACATTTATCATACATTACAACAAATATTAAATGCCCCAAAGCAAGGAAATTATTTACAGATTTTCCATCTTTGCTTTTTAAAATCATGTACCTTTGTCAGGAGCCAGCTCTGTCACAAAGAATTTCTAGTCAGTTTCATGTCAATTACCCACTTGCCTCCAAGAGTAAGTTCTAGTCAGATTCATGTCAATTACCCTCTGGCCTCACTCTATACTTGTGACTCTGAATGAAAAGTCTGTAACTTTTCACTCAATACTTTGCACTTGGTATGAAAAGTTGCAGACTTTTCATACAGAATCTAAAGTACAGAGTGAGGCCAGAGGGTAATTGAGATGAAACTGACTAGAGCTTCCGCTTGCTGGCTTTCTGAGGCAAGTGGATAATTGATGTAAAATTGACTAGAACTTAAAGTCTTTGTGACACAGCTGGCTCCTGATAAAGTGATGTGATTTTAAAAAGCAGAGTCACAGAACTTTCCTTATGCTGTTTTTTTGGCAGTCAGTGACTGCTCGACTGTGCATGCGCCAGGAAGCAGAACTGATTTTTTAATGCTTAATAACTCCTTTTTGGCTGCACCAATCATTATCACACTACAGCAGCACTTGATCTAGATCTCACACTCCAAGGCTGTGACATCTGGGGGCTCAACTCCTCCAGGGGGAGGAGAAATGGATCACTCTAAATCCTCCCCAAGGAGTGAATGAATAAAACTCATGCAACTTTTCATAGCAAGTGAAAAGTACAGAGTGAGGCAAGAGGGTAATTGACATGAAACTGACTATATATGCCTTTTTCTGGCTTTCTGAGGCAAGTGGGCTATTGACATGAAACTGACCTACTGCTTAAAGTCGTTGTGACAGAGTTGGCTCCTGATAGAGTTACGTGATTTTAAAAAGCAGAGTCACGTAACTTTCTTTATGCTTTTTTTTTAACACCACAAATGGCGGTCAATGGCTACTCAACTGCACATGCATTAGCCAGCAGAACTGATTTTTAAATGTTTAATAACTCATTTGTGGCTGCACTAATCATTATCACACAACACCAGCACTTGTTATAGACCTCAAACTCCAAGGCTGTGAAATCTGGAGGCTCAAATCATGAGGGGGGAGGAGATATCGATGATTCAAAATAGTCAGGACACTGTGCATTTTGACCACAACCGAATAACATTTAAACAGTTATGACATTCTATTTTCTGGCTGGATCTTCTTCAAACATTGCACGTATGACATTCCCCACAAATATAAGCCATGGGTAAATTTTCAGAGCTGTAGCTCAGCAGTTTCCTCAATATCAGGACTTCAGCAGTTCCCAGTTTATAATGGAGAGCAGTTCTGCCTTTAACTTTCTTGTAGTTACCACTGCAAGAAAATACAAGGATACTTTCTTGTGTGATACAATGCAATCTTGTTGACAGATGATTCTTCCTGGAAAACGTACACATTCATAGTCCCACTGAAGTCAATGGGATTATGCATGTGTAACTATTTGCCCGACGGAGGCCTATGAGGACCCATGCACTCCCCACACATGGAGCAACTGCTGTTTTCCCCAGTTACCCTGTGCATGTTGATGAGTGGGGAGTGGATCGGGATATATGTTAGGTGAGAGTGCGCATGCACTCCCACTCACTGCACGCAGCCGCGCCACTTCCTTCGCACATGCCTTTCCCACATATGAACATGCAGATTTCTGCAGGTTCATGAGTGGGAGAGGCCCATGTAAAACAGTCCTCTCTCTCACTCACACACACATATGCTCACTTTCCCTCCATCTCTTTCCATATTTCACATTTGACTTGTGCAGATTTTTATCTTTTCTTACATGCAATATTTTGATTTATTTTTTTTACTCCCCCCCCCCCACACACACACATTCTGTCACATGTTTTTGAGGCACATTTATAATAACTGATAATTAGCCACTGTAAGAAATGCCATGAAAATAGCTTCCCTGTCTAACCACAAACCTCTCAATCCCCTTCAAACACAAACCACTGCCTCTGAATAGAGCTGGGTGGAATTAGCTGTGCAGATGTTGGGGTAGGGAAAAATTAAGCAGAATTTCTCACAGGAAAAAGTCTATTCCTGTGCAAAAGTTGGTGGTTTTTTTGTTTTGTTTTGTTTTTTTGTTCTGGTAGGATGCTTCAAAATGAAAATATTAGTTTCAAATCAGTATTTCAGAAGGAAAAGATACTTTTTGTTTTGACGTAAAACCGCTTATGCTGTGATAGCTCAGTAAAATCAAACTGAAAAAATGAAATAATGATTTTCACTTCTTTCCATCAAAATGTGTCCTGGGTTTAGCCAGCCCACTCCACTTCTGGCACTCAGGGATATTCTGGAATGCCACCAGCAGGGCTGTCTTGAGGCAGGCGCAGTCTGCTCCACCTGTACATCTGACGGGGCACTTTTAGATGTGGCCTGGTGGCCTGGGGGTGAATCAGGCAGAACTGGGGCAGCCCATCTGTCTGAAAACTCCTTCTGTTTTGTCTCATTTTATGAGACTGAACTTCAGTTTACTGAACTAGATGACACATTGGTCTAATGCAGCATAACTATTCCTATGCAGCATGGCTTGGCTACACAAGCGAGGGCAATTTTGATTCAAAGAATTCCCAAATCCCTACACCATGGTAGCACTGCTTTCATGGCACTGGCCTTAATCTAGTCTAATTTCCACCTCCCTTAGTAGCTTCTTTTCTGGTAAACCGCTCTAGGGGTGAACATTTTTCCTCCTTAGCAAGATATAGCATAAATCCCAAAGGAACATAGTTATATGGGGTGATTTCAGACGCGACGGGGCGGCATTTGCCCCATCCTGGAATCACCCAAATGATTCCCCGCCGGGATCACTCCGGCACATCCAACAGACGTGCCGGCTGATCCTGGTGGGGAATTGGGGAGGGGGCGGGGCCGCGCGGCACAACGTGCAGCCGCTCGCCTCCCCCCCCATGCTCCCCTGCCACCTGCCCTCTGGGGAGACGGGCAGGCACCGCGGCCAATGCAGCCGCAGCGCTCGCCCGAATTGACCACAGCCCGGAATCCGATCGGGGATTCCAGGCCGTGGTTTCCATCCAGACGAGACGGGCCCCTTCATCGTGGCGGGGAATCGCATTCACCACGCGATCGGTGCCAGTCCGGCCGGTTCTTCCGATCACGTGGTGAATGTGATTCTCCACCACGATTGACCATGGCAAACATCTGGGGAGGGGGGGAACTTCCAGTTCCCCAACAGACGTTATGGGACCATTCCCCACCACAGGGTATTGACTGTGGTTGAGCGTGATCTCGTAATGTCTGAAAATACCCATGGACACCCTAGTTATATGGACCTGATGGGCAGATAGTAACCACAAGAGAGCCCTCCCAGCTTAACCACAGGGATCTTCATGGAGCATGGGGAGTGAGACTGTCTTTCAGATGCAGGGTGGGGTCCAGACAATTTAGGGCTTTAAAAGTCAAAACCAGCACCTTGAATTGTGCCCAGAAAGCTATCAGAAGACAGTGCAGACCCCGAAGCACAGGTGTAATGTGCTCACCGCAACCCACCCCGGAAAACAGAGAGTCCACTGTGTTCCGCAGCAGCTGAAGCTTTAAAATAGTAATTAGGGGCAGCCCCAGACAGAGTATGTTGCAGAGTATGGATGACAGAGACCAGATCTGAATTGGAAATAAAGGGCCACAGTATTCTCACCAAATGGTGTTGGTGAAAAACACTCCTAGCCAGGACTGCCACAACCTGATGTTCCAAGCACAGCAAGGGACCCAGGAGCACTACAAGACTGCAGACCTGGGTAACCAGAGGAGGCTGGACCCCATCAGTGGCCATTTTTACATGGGCAGTGATGCGTGGGAGGATGGGTGTGCTGCCCCGGTGGGTGGAGGTGGGTGTGCACCTGTTCTCACAGGCGCGCACACTCACCTCGACCCATCACCACCCACAGAGCTTCCTCCTGATTGCTGGATGTCTCCATGGGTGAGCGATGGGTAGAGGTGGGTGTGCGTGCCTGTGAGAACAGGTGCACACCCACCTCCACCCACCAGGGCAGCACACCCATCCCCTCACCCACTGCCATGGCAGTTACATGGATTGCCCCCCCCCACATCAAACATCCTCCTGCACACCCAACGGGGGGGGGGGGGCATCCATGTAAAAACAGCCAATGACGGGAGTCCCAGTCCTCCCCAAGACACAGGACTGGCCAACCATCACTTCTGTCTTGTCTTGATTGTCAGCTTCAATTTGCTCGCCCACATCCAATCTCCAACAGAAGTCAGGTGGTAAAAAGTAAGTACTGAGGCTGCAGGGCCTGGGTCAGATGAAAAGGATAGGGATGGGCGAACAGAACCGAGTTCGGAAATTCAGTTCGATTCAGAAGTTCTGTTCAGTCGACAGAACTATTCGAGTTCGGTCCAAACTTCTGAACAAAGTTTGGAAATTCAAAACCCATTGAACTAAATGGAATATTATCTTTTAGGGATGGGCGAACAGAGTTGAGTTCGGAAATTCGGTTTGGTTTGAAAATCAAGTTCAGTTTAGAAGTTTGGTTTGGTCGACCGAACCGGTCAAGTTCGGACCGAACTCGAACTTCTGAACCACGTTCACCCATCCCTAGAAAAGGAGTGGGAGAGCTGGGTGTCATCAGAATATGGATGGCACCTCACTCCAAACCTCCACACATACTTTCACCCAGTGGCCTCAGCTACACATTGAACAGAAGTGGGGAAATGACCTCACTTGTTTTACACATGATAGTTTTGACTAATTCATCTCAATATGGCAATTGCTATTTTATGTGACAGCATCCCATTATCAAATCATACGTAATATTTCATCCATGTGTGGTTGGTTGGGTACTTCTGTACAGATAATTTAAACCATGCTTTTGTCTGGTGTACAATATAGCCAAATCCCCTTCTGAAGACCTTTCTTTACAAAAGGAACAAGAGAAATTAGTTTTATCATGAGACTTATTTCCTCTAGAGATTATTTCCCCTAAAATCACAATTTTTACCATGCTTCCCCCCCCCCCCTTTTTTGGTAGCTATTAATGATCCCCTGTCACTTTTTAAAGAGTAGTGATTTTAGCCCCAGAACTCTGGCCAAAGTCCAAGTTGGGTAATTACATCCTAACTGAAGTTCTTCCTATAATTTGTACTGGAGAAGTTACACTTTACTTCCCCTCCAATAGACAGCTATGCCTTGTGACAGGGACAGCAGATTGGCTACTGCATTCCACCCACCAAGAAGGCTACATGTTTGTTTGCTTTCACATAATTCCATACATTCTCATGCTATGATAGTAACTAGGGATGGGAATTTCAGTTTCAGATAAAACAAAGTACCTGAAAATGGCCATTTCCGATTAATCCGAAATTTTGGTTCTTTTTCGGTTTCGGTATTATCAGATCTTTTGCATTGATTTTTGTACTGGATTTTTAACATTGGAGTTTGTCCCCCATTGAAAAAACACAATGTTTAAAAATCTGGTACAAAAATCAATGCAAAAGATCCGATAGTACTGAAACCGAAAAAGAACCAAAATTCATGAGAACCGAAATTGACCGAAACTGAAATTTTGCCCAGAGTCCCATCCCTAATAGTAACAGGCACCATCACAACACCTCCCATCTTAGGACCACACTCTGTAAATACACTGGAGGTGTTGGTTTCACAACTACCTCTGTGTATGAGCCCAGAGGAAAGGAGAGTCTCTTAAAAGGCAAATATGGAATGTGTCTCTAGATCAGAATGTAGAAGCTCATATTTTTCTCTGTGAAATTCCTAGTTTTAATCTCCAGTGTGCTGGCCAAAGATGGCGCCCATCACAAAAACACCTGAGAGATATTAATTAAATCCCACATGTGCAATTTTGAGGTATTAAGTACGTTAGCTTATCTAAGAAATGGGTACTCTTGTGATGACAGATTGTATTGAATCTAGCATCAAATTTTCCTACCCTTTCTGTTGTGTCACCTCCCTTGTCCACCCTAGATTGTAAGCCCCTCCTCACCTGTACATCAGCAGGTCCATTGCTGGAGCATAATAATAATAATAATAATAATACATAATTTATTTAAATTTATTTCCTGTCTATTCCATAGGACTCAGGTTGGGTTACAGTCTTGCCAAACCCTATCCCCACCCACAAAATGTTTAGCCAAATGAAAAGGACTAACATTGCCTTCAAAAGCTCCTCTGATTTAGGCTTTGACAAACCTTTAGGAGAAGGGAGCTCCATAATTGTTGAGCAACCACCGAGAATGCTTCTCTGTGCACCCTTGCTATAGTAATTTGATACTCTGATGGTACATGCAAAAGGGTGCCACCAGCTGACCTCAAGGACCATGATCAGACATTCAATTTCACAAATATGTAACCAGGCTGACACGGTAATACATGCAGGCCTCAATCTTCCACCGTTAAAGTCAATAGTAATACTTCCATTGAGTTTAATGGTGGAGTATTGTCTTGTGCATGAGCAACTCTCTATCATTAGAGTCGGTGTGTGTTTTGTCATTGACCTCAATGGGTGCAGGATTGTGCTCTCAGTATCTTAGAAGAACTGTGCACCCAAGTTACTTGAGTCCTAGTATATTGCACTATCTACGATACCACCCTTCCCAGAGCAAGTTTGCAAGTATATGCTCTTTGGATTCAGATTAGGCCCATCTCTCTTATAAAATTCCAGTACTTGAGCCATGGTTTCTTAATTCCCAGCTCTCTGGTTGTTAATCTCACAATGCCCTCTTTCTCTGTAACCCTCTCCAGTTGTACAATAATTTGTACAACTATAAACAATTATCAGTTTACAGCATGAGTACTGCGTACTGTGTGAAGACCTAGAAGAAGGTAGGAACTTGTCAAAGTCCACCTCTAAACAACTTGGCTGAGGCCTCTCTCACAGATGGGGCTTGAACTCACAGCTCCCAAGTCCTCCTAGGCTGCATTGACATGAGATACCAAGTCTACAAAAATCCCTTTCCCCCACTTAAAAACAAAACAAAACAAACAAACATGAGAATGTTAGGTTTCAGGGTGTAATGTGTTTTTTCTCCAGAAAGCTTATCCTGGAAATTAAGACTGTTCTTGCAGAGACACAATGGGTGGGGGGGATGCGTGTGCACCAGCGGTGGGTAGAGGTGGGTGTGTGGTCTTTTCCATGGGCGTACACCCACCTCCACCCACGCAGCCTCCTCTGGTTTGCTGGATGGCTTCATGGGTGGGTGATGGGTGGAGGTGGGTGTTGCGTGGGAGTGCGCATGCACCCCCATCCACCACTCATGCTGTTTCCACAGACGCACACCCATCCACCACTGCATCATTTGCATAGAAGGCCCCCCCCACCGCACACCCACACCCAGCAAGGGGGGGCCGTCCGTGCAAAAATGGCCTAAGTATCAATGATGCTAAATGCTTCACATACATATTTTGTATCATGTGAAGGGATTAATCCTGCTGCCAGTCTGTCTACACCATAGAAGTCAGCGCAGAGTTGCACAGCATTATGGGATATCTATTTGTTGTGTCCCTTAGTGCTTCAGAAAAAATGTCACAATCTCCTTGGTTGAAAACAGGCAGGTAACTTTTAGGGATGGGTGAACAGATCGCGGTTCGGGTTCGGTCGTTCAGTTCGGCTGCATTCGTTTCGTCCGTTCGGTTCGGCTGTGTTCGGTTTGGCCGTTCTGTTCGGCAGTTCGGCTAGTTCGCCGAGTTCGGGTTTGGCCGTTCTGTTTGGCCGTTCTGTTTGGCCGTTCTGTTTGGCCGTTCTGTTTGGCCGTTCTGTTTGGCCGTTCTGTT
>QEPC01011413.1:104687-124782 GCA_003113815.1 Sphenodon punctatus
AATGCATAACACAAGGTTTCAGTTTATGGTTTAAGTTTCATTTCAGTACAAAACTGAAATGAAACTTAAAGCAATCTAAAAATCCTACTCAATGCCTGCTGTTCAGGAACAGTGACTAGCTCAGAAGGTGTTGGGAAGGGGGAGGCAGATAATTAGTTGTGTTTCTTGCAATCCTCTCCACCCCTGGAGCCTGGAAGTCTGCTCCTCAGTGACTGACTACACCTCCCTGTCATGTTTGACCCTCCAATGAACCTTTTTTTGCCACCCGAACTCACCTGAACGCGATCCAAACTGACCGAACTGTTTGGCCATTTCGCTGTTCGGTATGTTCACGTTCGTGTTCATGTTCAGTCGTCCGAACAGGCCAAGTTCAGGCTGAACTCCGAACTTCTGAACCGCATCCGCCCATCCCTAGTAACTTTATTCTACTCCTAGCTCAAGTACAGCTCAGGCAACACTGGCCTTCTCCAGACTGCCCTCTGCTTCTTAGTCCCCTACAAAACCTGGAGAAGACTTATCTGGATCTGCTACTAAAAAGGTGCTCCTAAATACTGGCTAGGATCCTGGACTGGATCACTCAGTCACCACACTAGTAGCATACTCAGCAGTAGGAGGTAACTTTTAAAACAGAGGCGAGAATACAGGAACATGTAGACAGTGTGGTTCCAATCTCCCTTAAGAAAAGGCTTGTATGAATGAAGCCTTGGGGCACTTGCACATGTTACCTGGGAGGGGGAGGAAACTTCTGTGAGGGCAATCTCACGGCTCTGTTGTCACGGGTATTAGAGCATGTAGGAATGTGCTATTCCACTTTTTTCCTGTGAAAACACTCATGCATGACTGGGTCCCCAGATTATGCTCTTAGGGCATTTATAGACAAGGCAGAAATGGCAGCTGATCCCTTTATCAGCCACCATTGTTGCCACTCATCTAATCCACCGGTGCGCTTTAACGCTGGATCAGTGCCGCGTGAAGCCGGGCTGGCGATCCTGCCCCCTTAAAGGCGGATCGCCGCTGTGCTGGCTTCACACCACACTTCCTGGTTCTTTGGGCGAGTGCGCATGCGCGCAAATACTCTACACCGTGTCTGATGCTCTTCTGAGCATCAGACACGGCGTAAAGAGGAAGGCAGGTGCCCGATCCCGCAACTGAATGATCCCGCTTGTGAGCGGGATCATCTATAAACGCCCTTACAATCATGGGTGTATTCACTAGTTCTCACAGGAGAAAAGTGGAATAGCGCAGTCCGACATGCGCTAATTCCCATGACAATAGAGCTGTTATTGCCCTCATGGAAGTTTCCTCCCCCTCCCAGGTAACATGTGCAAGAACCTTTAGACTAGTTTCAGACAAGATAGGCTCATAAGAAGACAGTCCTTCCTACCACATAACTAACCTAACAGGTTAGCTGTGGGAAGGGAGCTGTAAAAGACGCTAATGAGAAGAAACAAAAAAGTGATTTTTTTTCCAGCATATGAATATGGCAGACAGTCTTTTCATGAGGAAAGGCTGTGAGTGATACAACTTCCTTCACCTCTATGAGATAAGCTGCTCTAGGGTTCCATCTTGGATTTAGTTTCTGACTGAAAGTGTGGCGTTTTCTACTGGGAAGATAATATCCTAAACATATGTCTAATGATTGATTCCTTTATACATATATTTAATGAGGGTCTCCCTCTATAATGTTTTGCAAAGAAAAGAAATACGGATTTTGTTGGCCTAGAGAGACGGGGAGACTGATCTAACTCAGGGACCCGTGATCACTGTGTTTCCCCTGTTGTCACCATTGGGGAAAAAGCAGTGAACATGGGCCCCTGATCTAATTACTTTTGCTCAATATTTACTGCTAAGGCAGAGCCCTTTTCCAGTCCAGCGGGGAATATAACTGCACCAAATGTCATAGAAACATAATCTCATGTTACTTCAGGTTAAAGATAAAGGGATTGGTTAACCCATTAGGAATTTTACACAAAGCATCATCAAATAAATAAAAATCAGATTGCCTAATTTTGACCTCTTCAGTACCTGCCAACTGAGGAGCTCAGACAAGTTCATTACGGACTGGCTTGCACCCCACTTTGAGTTAATTATTATCAATGTTTTTTGCAGCTGTGGAAAACGATGAACAAAGGAGTTATGGCCAAAGTTTTCAACCATCTCTACTTTGTTTGGTGTCACAATTTTTGACAGCCTAGCCATCTATGGCCTAAACTATAACTTACGGTATCGTCTGACATGCATTGGTATCACAAGTTAGCAGTAGAAATTAGTAGGTATTTTTGAAAATGTTGTTCTGAATGACTTCAGTGAAGGCCCCCTCAAAGCAAGCACCTGATCATAAGAATATAAGAAGTGCTATATCGGGTCAGACCAGTGGTCAGTCTTCCCAGCATCCTGTTTCTGACAGTGGCCAGTTCCAGTAGCTCAAGAGAATGACCTCTGAGTTTCCTTTCAATTCTATGATTTTATGAGAAGTACATGTACAGGTCCCTCCCAGTCGGGATCTCATCCAGGATATGGCACCGAGGCTGCACTCATGGCCTTGGTGGATGACCTGCGCTGAGAGTTAGACCGGGATCGGTTGACCCTGTTGGTGTTAAATCTTTCGGCTACGTTTGATACCGTTGACCATGAGATGCTGGTGACTTGCCTGCGGGACTGTGCAGGAGTGGGTGGGACCATTCTTGAATGGTTCCGCTCATTCCTAGCAGGAAGAACTCAGCGAGTGGTACTCAGAGAATGTTTTTAATTGTACTGAGGCTTCTCGTGTGGTGTCCTGCAGGGTTCTGTTTTGTCCCCTCTCCTGTTCATCGTGTATATGCAGCCTCTTGGTGATGTGATTAGGATGTTCGGCATGCTGTGTCATCAATATGTGGATGACACCCAGCTGTACCTCTCTTTTACAACAGACCCAGGTCCTGCAGTCTTGGTGCTTAGCCGGTGTCTGATGGCTGTGGGGGACTGGATGAGGGCCAACCAAGTGAGGTTGAATCTTGACAAGACAGAGGTGATGCTGGTGGCTAAGGCAATGGGGGTAACGGCCCCTGTTGTGGATGGGATCTTTCCCAGGTTGGTTCCCCAGGTGCAGAGTTTGGGGGTGCTCCTCAATGCGCAGCTCTGCCTGGATGCCCAGGTGGAGGCTGTGGTGAGGAGTGCTTTTCGCCAATTACATCTGGTGCAGCAGCTTCGGACGTATGTTTCAGACTCTGACCTGGCCACCCTCATCTATGCTTTCATCACCTCTAGACTAAACTATGGTAATGCGTTCTACATGGGGCTATCCATGACAATGGCTCGGAGGCTGCAGCTAGTGCAGAATGAGGCGGCCCGTCTCTTGGTGGGATTGGGCTGCCAGGAGCACATAACACCAGAGCTCTGTGCTCTGCACTGACTGCCAACAGTATTCTGGGCCCGCTTCAAGGTCTTGTTTTTGACCTATAAAGGCCTAAACGGTCTAGGCCCTGCCTACCTGCAGGACTGCCTCACCCCCTGGGTGCTGGATCGACCCTTGCAGTCATCCGAGGGTGCACTGCTCAAGGTCCCCCAATTTTTATGGGGGGGGGACGCAGAAGAGGGCATTCTCGGTGGCTGTGCCATAGCTGTGGAACTCCTGGTGGGGGGGTGCAGTTGGCCCTGGACCTCCCCTTTTTTGGGAAAAGTTGTAAGTCCTGGCTGTTCCACCAGGTGTTTGGTGAGGGAGAGGGGTGAAAGGGTGGAGCTAACTGTTGCCCTCCTTTTTGGAGTTTTAAAAAATGTTTTATATTGAATTTTATTTGTGTTTTTATATTGTAAGCCACCCCAGGCTGCCTGATGGCAGGAGAGGTGGGGTATTAAATTGATAAATAAATAAATGGAGGTGTGACCCAATTTCTGCTATTCACTATCAACTACTGGTTTAAGCCCCAGATAGTAGGCATTTATGGCTACTATCCTCTAAGAATTTGTCTCATTTCTGTTTGAAGCTTGTTGTGCTGCTGGCTTTCAGAGCCTCCTCTGGCAATGAGTTCCATAACTGTATTGTCCACTTCATGAAAAAGTACTTCCTTTTATTTGTCTTAAAACTGATGCCATTTAACTTCAGACAGTGTCCCCTAGTTCTCATATTAGGAGGAAAGACAGTTCCCTGTTTACTTTCTCCATGCCTCTCATGATTTTACAAGCTTCTATCATATCCCACACCCCTCCAACTGTGTCTTCTCCAAGATAAACAGCATCAATCAGTTGAACCTCTCCTCATATGGAATTTGATCCATCCCTTCTATCATTCCTATTGCCCTTCTCTGAACATTTTCCAGTTCTATAATATCTTTTTTGAGGGGGGGGGGTGCACGATCAGAACACCCAACCCTACCAGCTGGGCAAACAGAACCAAGTTTGGAAATTCGGTTTGGTTCAGTATGGAAATTCGGTTCACTTCGGAAGTTGGGTTTGGTCAACCGAGCTATTTGGGTTCAGTCGACCGAACACCAAACTTCCGAACAAAGTTTGGAAATTCAAACCCCATTGAACTAAATGGAATATTATCTTTTAGGGATGGGCGAACAGAGCCGAGTTCGGAAATTCAGTTTGGTTCGGTTCAAAAATTCGGTTCGGAATTTTGGTTTGGTCGACCTAACTGGTCAAGTTTGGTCTGAACTTCCAAACCGCATTCACTCATCCCTACCAACTGGGTAAAAGTGGACCAAAACAGGTTAGCATGTCTGGGCACCTGCAGTATACCTGGCCTGAAGGCCACCTGGCCAGCAGCCATGGTTATGCCTCATTGACTGCCATGGTTTCCGTCCTGGCGGGGAGCAGGGCTCTGGTAGCACAGTACCGGTAGGGCCATTCACCCACAGGTTTGTTGTACTCCTGGCCCTACCAGGACTGTGCGGCCCTCAGGACAGCTCCCCAGCCATGGTCACATCAGGTCAGTGCCCCAACCAGACTTGGGCTGTGTCGCCCGGGATTTTCCACCCTGGTGCAGCCTAGGGAGGAGTTCCACTTTCACACGCAATGGAGGTGATGTGAACAGCTCTTGTACATAGGCTGAGGCATCCTTATGATCACTGGAGATTACTGTAACCTGCAAATTGCATACATGTTTAAAAATGCCCTCAGAGAGGCAAAGTAAAACTGCCATTTAAGTGAATGGAAGATCTGCAAAGTGATTTCCATTGAAAGAAATGGGAAACAAACTTAGTAACTAAAATAAATTTAGTTTTAATCAGAAAGTGAATGCAGATTTTTTTTTTTTAAATTGGAAACAAATTTAAAATGAAAACTAAGTTGGTTCCTGCTGCACACCCTTACTGATTGCCTCTCCAGTCCTGACCACAACCTCAGTGCCTCTCTTCCACTGTGCCTGAGCCCTGGTGACTGGGCTGCCTCCCTGCCTCATGTTGCTGCTGCTGGTGCTTGCTTCTCCTTCTGGGCCAGTGCTTCTGCTCAGTCTCCACTTGGCCGCACCACAGCACACAGGACAGGATTTGTGCCCCACCTCCAGCTTGGACTCAGGGACAAACATCCCTCCTGTCCTTATTATAGCTACGCACCTGGACTTGACTTGGCTCTAAGCCAGACAGGCTTGCAAATGCGGGGCTACAGCACATCATCCCACACATGCTACAAATGACAAAGTGTGCTGAGGAGATGTCGCTAATAAAGGGCATGCAGAAGAAGGCACCCACACCATTTTGGGGGGTTTTCAGACAAGTCACTCCCCACCCACTATACATGTTACAGGGCACCCATAGTACAACAATGCAGCCCTGCAACATGTACAGTGGGGTGGGTAGTGGGTGGGTGAAGAGTGTCTTGTCTGAAAATGCCCTTAATTTTAGTTTCTAATTTTGTTTACAAAATCCCCTTCTTTTTTGTGTGTGTGTGGGGGGGAAGGGAGGTAAACGGCACTACTATTTTCAGCTATTTCTTTCATTTTTTAAATTAAAAATTAATACAATTTTATAAACAAAACACTGCACAGGCACAAATGGCTACTTGGCCATTCTGTGCATGCACAGCCCTTTTCCAAAATGGTTACAACAGTGCCAGCACAATTTTTCAGAATGGTCCGGCAGTCAATTTGCTCATGCAAAATGATTTTTTAATTTAATTTTATTTTTAATTTAAAAAAATTAAAAATCACAGCACATGTGCATAAACGGCATCAATGGCCATTTTGTACATATGCAGTTTTCTTGTTTTTTATTTTTTATTTTAAAAATAAAATGGATGAAAGCAAACAATAATAGGTTGCTTATTTCGTAACATTAGAATCAAACACAAATGGGGCTCCATTCATTTTTGTAACTGATAGAAAATGTTACAGATTCACACCTCTAGTCCCTAACTTTACTAGCCTATTGTGCACTGTGCTGTTGGCACATGCACACAAACCTATGTATTGGATAGATGAAAGAGCTGGCACCAGCATATGAAAGTATCTTGATTTGTACAGCTAATTTGTACAGATGAAAACAAAGTAGTTCAAATGATGTCTTTTATTGGACAGATTCCTGCTAATGAGAGTATGCAAGCTGCCAGGCCACACAGGACCCTTCCTCAGGTATGTAACAAATCAGTAGAAAAAGTGGGCACAAATAAATAAGATTCACAGTGACTATTTTTATTTATTTATTAAAAAAAACCAACCAAACAATTTCTCTGACTTTTGTGAGCACTGATGGAAAGTGGCAACTTATAAAAATGAGGTTTACGGCTTGCCAGATTGTTGCAGCAAGAATAACAGATGGCCAATTCATCTCCACCAAACTTGGCACTTCTAACAAAAGAAACAATATGTATTTTGCTCCCCTAATTTTTCCCTTAGGTATCCTAGCAGGTGACTGGAAAGTCTGATGACAGGAATGACTCAACTTGAGCTCCCCAAGGTCTAGAATTGTTTTTTTCCCCTATGGTTGGTGTTGCCATTGTTCTACCCAATTACCTGGTCCAAAGCAGCACTTTAGCATCATGATTTCTAAAGACCACAAAACAACCATGAACTTGGACCATACACAAAAGGAAGAGACTATTGGTATAGCTCCTTTCATTTAAATCTGGGCCATTTTCCATATTCAGATTCCTTTACACATCCTAAAAACATTGTCCTCTCATTGTCTCCTGTAAAAGTCAGAAATAATTAATTGTAGAGGTATTTGCTTAAGAATCCTTGCTTAGAATGAAAGAATCCAAAACCTTATGGATACCTTTATATTTTTCTCAAGTCCCATATAATGAGAGGTCTCCTTCTTTACTCCTGATTTAGACTGATTTGGTTGAAGGGAGTGATACTTTATTTTTCCACAGACAAAAACCCCCCAAACATTTACCTCCAGGTAAGAATTGGATTTCATTTACACAAAGAAAGAAACTGAAAAGAAATAAATAAAAATAAAGCTCCCCCCCATCACAATCTGCACTGAACAAAACATTGTATATCTCCCAGCCTGTTCTTGAGGTGTTTACTACCTGCTGCTCTGACTGCCAGTGTCCACAATCCCAAACCCCCTCAGCACAGGATCCACGTGGCACAATGCACCCACAATGGATGTGTGTGTGTTGCGCGCAGTGCACACTGGTCATGGGATAGGCCCTAATGGGAGTTGTGATTTTTCAGTAACTGCCAGGATCAGGGTGGGGGAATGAATGCAAATAATGGTGGTTCAAACATAAAAAAACCCTATCAGTTTAAGACAGAAGTTAACACAGTTACAAATTACATCAAGCAACAAAAAGCCTGGAAATTGTAAATTAAAGATCCTGCCTTAACCTATGTGCCATTTAAGCAATAAAGAAGTGCTGCATGGCATGGACAGTGCTGCAAATGCTGCTGCTTCTACATCTGCAAGTGCAGCTGGGTGTCCCAGGGGCTGCAGGTAAAGAGCCAAGGGCAGCAAGTGGAGCAGTGATGAAGTACAAGTAACTGATACCGACAGTGAATGACAGCTATGGTAAATGTGCTCTGTACCTCACTGATCTTAAATAGAAAACACAAATAGCTATCCCATAAATAAATAGTGAGGTGCTTGAGGCGTTGAGATGTTGTGCACTGCCTTAGTTCCCTAACAAATGAACAGCTCAGTAGTTACGACAATTCGTGGGTTATTAGTGAAGGAAGTGCAGAGTAGTGCAGCACACCTAACTGAGTGTCTATTACCACATCAGTTCTTTTCTCCTTTCCATACTACTTTTAAATGTTTTACCCTCACAATACTTCTTTGTTCTTTCCCTACACATACCTGCACCCCATATCCTTGTGTATGGAGAACACCTACTTCCCAACATTGCCGTCCATAAGCGCACCACAACACTTGACTTCCTCATCACAAGGCAAACACTTCTCCCACTGACCAGTTGGCCCCACTCTACGTGCAAAGACTCCACATTCAGCAACTTTCTGGCCCCCCACATATAGCCTCCCAGGACTCAGGTATCCCATTCTCCATTACTCAAATGAGAGGATGAAAAGAAGGAATGGGGCTCCTCACTCCCTCCTGTCCTCAGGTTCCGAGATCCCTAAACCTGCAGAGGAAGAGGACTGGGACTGAAAGACCAAGGCAAAGTGTGGGTCCATGGAGCCTAAATTGTTTGTGAGCACAATATGTGAGACTGTACAACATCTTTACTGCTTAAATGGCATGTAAGATAAGGCAGGATCCTTAATTTACAATTTCTTTGCTTTTTGTTGCTTGATTGAATTTGCAACTGTCTTAACTTCTGACTTAAACTGACAGGGTTTTTTATGTTTCAATTTCCAAGGTTTTTGATGAGTAATGCACTACAAAAAAAATCTTCCTGCTGCCACAGCACAATACTAGGCAGTGTGACCAACATTTTAATGGATGCAGAAAATTTTAATGCATATTTAATGTATATGTGTTGGTGTGTGTATGCATGTGTATATGTCTCTGTTTTTGTGTCTATGTGCATGTATGATTTTACCCATTCACCTCTCCTGCCTTCCCCATACCTCCTGTATGTGTGAGCTTGTCTGTGTGTGTGCACGTGCATGTGTGTGTGTGTTAGAGAATGTAAATGAGGTGTGTATGATAGAGAGAGTGAATGATTGTCTGTGAGAGAGGTGTGTGAAAGATTGCTTGTGAATGAAATTGGAGGTTCACCTGAGACCTAGTTTGAATATCTTCCAGAGGCAGTGTAAGACCTTTTTATTTGGCCAGGCACTCAATGGGCAGTGATAGATTTAGGGGGAAGGCAATGGGTGTTTTTAGTTTTCTGGGGTTTTAATCATTTATTTTACATGTCTGTTGTGAGCTGCCCTGAACCTTTGGGGATAGGGCAGGATATGAATTAAAAAAACCGCAGACAAATACATATTTTGGTAGTGTCCATAAATTTCAGAAAACTACAGCCATTTACAACAGTTCTACAGCAGGCACACAGAGACGCATCACCCAGCACTGCACACAAAAGCAGACACACCTCCAAGTGCTACACACACAGAGATACTGAACTCAGTACTACATACAGAGAGTGAGAGACTTAAGTATCAATTTCCATACATTGACTTAAGTATTAATTGCCATACATTTTGGAACATAGTTGATTTTGGCTGAGTCTTAACTGCTGTGTTAAATCAGTAGGTTTTTTGTTTATGGAATTTCCTTGCTTTTTGTTACTGCCATGTGCAGTACATTTTCTCTGCTGTCGCTCTATGAAGCTGAGAGATCAAGGCATGTATGGAGCTGTTGTGCCCCTCTCTCATACACAGGTGAAATGGCCCATGTTTGTGTTTTCTGTGTTGGTGTGCGTGCGTGTGTGTGTAGTGCTGGCAGATGTATATCTGTGTGTTGTGCTGGGCAGTGTGTGTCTGTGTCAGGCTGTGTTTGACTTCTGCCATATCACAAGCTTTAGCAGTCAGCATGTTAGCTGTTTCAAAATAACTACCATGCTTGAACCACTCTTCTGATGACTAGTGCAAATAAATTAAAACCACACTTTAACACACCCAAATTGCAAGAGTAATGTGTATGTTATGCTTCCACAGCACAATGCACACACACACTCACATGGCCCCCTCCAGCATGCAACTACACACACAGTCACTAACTCACTTGCTCCCTTGAACACACACACAAACACACTTACTGTTTCCAAGATGGGGCTGCTGCTACTGACCAAGACCAAGGCACTGCTGCTGCTGCCACTATTTCTAGTGGTACTTCTGCCATCATTTTGAAAGGGTCATGGCCCCTGCACACATGTGCATATGGGGGCCATGACCATGATTCCTGTCTGGCATACTGGGACTACATTTCCCAGCAAGCCAGAGGAGGAAACATGGCAGCAACCATAGTGTGTAGATGCATTTTCTGGTGTGGAAGACATGTTTCCTGTCTGGGATGTTGGGAAGGGTAGTCCCAGCATGCCAGGAATCATGGTCACAGTCATGCAAGGGTCATGGTTCTTTCAAAATGACAGTAGTGGTGGAAGGACCAGCAGGAGTGAGAGTTGAATGATCGGACCAACAGGTAGGCCAGTGCCCCAGAACCAAGTGGGCGGGTGGGTGGGAGGGCATGCAGGTGTGTGTGTGGGGGGCTGTGTGTGTTCTTCCTCTCAGGCCAAGCTCTGCTGTGGCGAGCTTGCGAGGGAGTATAGTTTACACTCCCCGTGTAATACCCTGCCCCACCCACCAGCAATCCAGAACCCTGCCTCTTCTCCATACAGTCAGCCCTGGCAGCAGACATTAGACTGACTATGTATACTAGGCCATAGAATGTCTCCATAGGGGAAAGTGGCATATATCAAGGCATATACTACAAAGACAAACTAAAGCCACACTCTTAACTGTAGACATTACTACACACTCTTCTTTAATTGTTTAAAATAGGCCCATCCCCATACTCTGTCCCATAACAATGGAGAGGTCAGAAACAAGTATGGTTGAGAACCCGGAAGTACAGAATCTGAAAAATCCAATGCAATGGAATGAATGCCATTGCACTGGAACTCTTACCCAACTTAACTAATTGATCTGCCCATGGCTCTATAATAATTGAATTTGTTCTAGACAGGGGATTATTCCATAAACCATATGTAACAGGCTTCCCTAATTGTCCACCCAGTAGCAAGGCTTGCCAGCATCTTAATTTCTGCTCTGGGTCACCTACTGTCATCCTGAGGTAGGACAGACAGCATTTATCCCTTAGTCCTTTTATTGATGTAATATACACTCAGCTTGAGTCTTTATGCGCCTAGTACCTGACTCTCCCACAATATCCCAGCTACACCGGGATCACAGCATCTCAGCCCCTCTCTGGAGTCTCACAGTGTCTCTGTAGCCTTTCTTGGGCTCATAAAGCTTGATTCCAGCACCACCTCTACTCATGCCACTCCTGGTTCCTTTGACTGCAGTGTTCATCCCTCCAGGATCTCCCTGGTGTGTGGCTGCATTCTGCGTCATGCTCCTAACACACTTGGATGCACAGCACAGTTTTCTCCATCAGCTAGCATCCCTCAGTCTTTCTGGATGTGCTGTTTCTCTGACCTGATTTCCAGGCCCCGCATCCAGCCAGTCCTCATACCCTTGAGATAATCTTTTCAGTGCTTGAAGTTAGGATCTGGTTATATGGGTCAGATCTAACAACTGAAAAAGGGTCAATAAAAATCAGCTGCGGGCCAGACATTGCCCTCAGACTGGAAGTTTTCCATAACTGCTCTAATTACTTTGCAGCTGTTTTTTTTGTTTCTCTTTGCCCCGATCTACTCAACTCATCCCAGACACTACATGTGCTTGTTGGAACATATCACTGCTCTCACAGCAAGTGACAACTCCTTCCCTACCTCAGCAAGCACCGTAGCTAGAGAAGCTGATGTGTATATGTTTAGATTTTCAAAACTCTTGCAAACTCTTAGAGGTGTGCACCAGGGGCTCATGTCATTTTTGTTATTTAAATATGTTGATTTTGTTTTCATATATATCAAATTTTTGTTTTTGTTTTTACTTTCGTTTTTCATTTTCCTTTGGTTTCAATGGAAAACACATTTTGGACTGTACCTTTTTTTGTTTTTCATTATATTTGGCTGTGACTTGGAGGGATTGTACCTCCAATGGAAGGCATTACATTCACCAAACTTCAAAATGATTGGAAAAAATAATCCAATTTTAGAAGCAGTTGAATAATATTATTTTGCAAAAATCTTCATATACATTCTTAGCTTTAACTTCTTTGCCTCACATTGAATGTAGATGAAACTACTATCTCTGCCAACTATCAGAAGAATTGGATAAAGGATCCTGGTGGTATAAGCAATTAACATATAAAGGTATATATATAAAGGCAACTTTCAGAAGTATTGGATAAAGGATCCTGGTGGTATAAGCAATTAACATATAAATGTATGTCTGACTAACATCTTTGCAGTCCAACCAGTCTATATGAAATTTGGAAGGGCTGTTTAACACACTTTCTTATTCATTACTTCAAAATATCAGAAAGTTGTGATAAAGGGTCCAAATTTTATATACCTGCACAGTATATACAGAGAAGGAGTCTATGCCAGGGATTTTCTTTCATGTCTGTGGCATAAGATCTGTTTGTGATGCCAATCAGCCAGAAGAAATGTAAAACAAATATCCTCATTCTGTGCTGTGACCATCCCAACATCTCTCCCCGACTTTTTACTGGGAAGTCAGAAGCATCTGTTTACGAAACAGCCAATAGAGATTCTCTTATGTCCTCTGTCACAGTGCTGCAGGATGTGATTGTGATGATAATTGTCCAGCCTGGATGTTTAAACTATGTCTCATGATTGCTGGGATGCTATCCCCAAAGTCTCAGTTATATCCCTTCTATGCCCGCCTAAGGGCCGCCCACTATACCCGTCTCAAAGCCACTACCAATTGGTCCTTTAAAGCTGAAAGCATGCAGTAATTGGCCAATGAATGTGTCTGTCAGTCTTTGGGGTTGCTCCAAATTCTCCCTCCTACAGCCTCCCCCCCCCTCCCCTGCCATGCCATGTGCCTGCCTTTGACTAGCACTGCACGTGTTGCTATTTATCAAAATAATGGCCTTCAAAAGAACAACTTCAATCTTTATGCAATCTTTATGTAAACAGGCAGGAGTGTTAAGCTTCTGGAGGGACATAACATTCACAGGTTTCATGGAAATCGGATTGAAGATAAAGAAGTGGTAGCCATGAACGTGTATGGAGCTTTTCTTAAAATCACAACATTAATTGGTTCTAAAATCAGTTCCTTTTATCTAACCATTTCAGAAATTGATATACATAATGCCTTCCATTGAGGGTACAACCCTCCCCCCACCCCCATTTCCCATCACATTTGAAAAAGAAACAAAAAAAGTATAGCCGGAAATACATTTTTCAGTTTTTTCATTTTATTTCAAAAATGTTGTTTTCATTTCTATTTTCATTATTATTATTTCTCATTTTTGTTGTTGCAAAAATGATAATTATCATTATTGTTATAAGGAAAACAACATGGACACCCCTACCAACTCTTTTGAACTAATTATTTTATAGGCTCATCCAACTTTCCCATCATTCAGGCTGTTTTTGTACAAGCTGAGGGAGCATAGGGGCAGGTGCTGGGCCATGACCCCAGGATCACAGTTTTCTTGAGAATATGGTAAAATTTGGTCACTCTCCAAGAGAGGAACGAAATGCACCACAGCACTTGTTGGACCTTGCCTAACACGATGACGCTGCCAGGAAGATTTTCTGCCTCAACGTCCAAAGAGGTTTATGGTACTCACACCTGGGTTACAGTTTTCCATCCAAGATGGAGAAATTCGGTCACTCTCCAAGACTGGAATGAAATGCGGTGTGGCACTAGTTGCACCTTGCCTAACAGCATGAAACTACTGGAAAAATTTTCTGTATCGACATCTGAATGGGGTTCTGGGCCATGACCTGGGGAATCACAGTTTTCCTGGGAATATGGCAAAATTCGGTCACTCTTCAAGAGATGAATGAAATGTAGCATGGCACTTGTTGGACCTTGCCTAACATAAAGATACTACCAAGAAGATTTTCTGTCTCGATATCTGAAGTGGGTTGCTGGCCATGACCGTTTTCCTGCCAAGATGGTAAAATTTGGTCACTCTCCAAGAGAGGAAAGAAATGTGCCATGGCACTTGTTGGACCTTGCCTAACACCATGACACTACCAGGAAGATATTCTGTCTCGACATCCAAAGGGGGTTCCAGGCCATGATCCAGGGTCACAGTTTTCATAGGATTATGGCAAAATTCGGTCACTCTCCCAGAGAGGAACGAAATTCACCGTTTCACTTGTTGGACCTTGCCTAACACCATGACACTACCGGGAAGATTTTCTCTCTCTACATTTGAAGGGGGTTCTGGGCCATGACTTGTGGTTCACAGTTTTCCTGCCAAGATTTCAAAGTTCGGTCACTCTCCAAGAGAGGAATGAAATGCACCGTGGCACTTATTGGACCTTGCTTAACACCATGACGCTACCAGGAAGATTTTCTGTCTCGCCATCTGAAGGTGGTTTCTGGTCCTGACCCTGGTACAGTTTTCCTTTTAAGATGGCAAAATTCAGTCACTCTCCAAGAGAGGAACAAAATGCGCCATTGCACTTGGTGGACCATGCCTAACATCATGACACTACCGGGAAGTAGGGATGGGCGAACATGGTTCGGAAGTTCGGAGTTCAGACTGAACTCGATCAGTTCGGTCGACCGAACTGAACTTCCAAATTGAACCCAATTTCCGAACTCGGCTCTGTTCACCCATCCCTAAAAGATAATATTCCATTTAGCTCAATGGGGTTTGAATTTCGAACTTTGTTAGGAAGTTTGGAGTTTGGACCGAACTCGAATAGGTCGGTTGACCAAACTGAACTTTCGAACCAAACAAAATTTCCGAACTTAACCAAACAAAATTTCCGAACTCAGTTCTGTTCACCCATCCCTACCGGGAACATTTTCTGTCTCGACATCCAAAGGGGGTTCCGGGCCATGACCCTGGGATCACAGTTTTCCTGCCAAGATGGAAAAATTCAGTCACTCTCAAAGACAGGAACGAAATGAGCTGTGGCACTTTTTGAACCTTGCCTAGCACCATGACACTGCCGGGTTCTGTCTCAACATCTGAAGGTGTTTTCTGGTCCTGACCCCAGGGTCACAGTTTTCCTGCCAAGATGGTAAAATTGGGTCACTCTCCAAGAGAGGACCAAAAGACACTGTGGCACTCGTTGGACCTTGCCTAACACCATGACACTACTGGGAAGATTTTCTGTCTCGACATCTGAAGGGGGTTCTGGGCCATGACCATGGGGTCAGTTTTCCTGGGAATATGCCAAAATTTAGTCACTGTCTAAGAGAGGAATGAAATGCGCTGTTGCATTTGGTGGACCTTGCCTAACAGCATGACACTATTGAGAAGATGTTTTGTCTCGACATCGAAGGGGATTCCGGACCATGACCCCAGGGTCACAGTTTTCCTTGGAATGTGGCAAAATTCAGTCACTCTCCAAAAGAGGAACGAAATGCGTAGGGGGAAGGATAAATAGCTGCACAATTAGTGCCAGTCAGAGTCAGGCATTCTGCATGGCAGGGGGAGAGAGATTGTAAGAGGGAGTATGTGGAGCAACCCAAAAGACTGACAGACCTATTCACTCGCCAAACACATTACTGCATGCTTCTAGGTTTACAGGACCAATTGGTAGTGGCTAAAGCGGGCATAGGAGATGGCCCTCAAGCAGGCATAGAAGGGACCTAACTGGGACTTTGGTGATAGCATCCCAGCAATCAGGAGACATAGTTTACACATCCAGACTGGCCAATTATCATCCCAATTGCATCCTGCAACACAGTGACAGAGGACATAAGAGAATCTCTGTTGGCTCTTTCCTAAACAGATGCATCTGACTTCCCAGTAATAAGTGGGGGAGAGAGATTGGTATGGTCACAGCACATAATGAGGATATTTGGTTAACCTTTATGCTGGCCAATTGGCATCATAAACAGATCTTATACCAAAGTGACATGTAAAAGAATCCCTGGCATAGACTCCTTCTCTGCATATGCTGTGCAGGCATATAAAATTTGGACCCTTTATAATATCTTTCTGATATTTGGCAGAGATTATCATGAAAGTGTGTGATATACAGCCCTGCCAAATTTCATGTACACTGGTTTGACTATGAAGATGTTAGTCAGACATACATTTATATGTTAATTGATTATACCACCAGGACCCTTTATCCAATCCTTCTGAAAATTGGCAAAGATAGTAAATATGGGAAGGGGTGTAAACTTGCCAAGTTTCATCTACATTAGATCTGAGGCAAAACAGTTACAGCTAAGAATGTATATGAAGAATTTTGCAAAATAAAATAATCCAACTGCTTCTACAATTGAAGTCCTTTATTCCATCTTTTTGAAATTTGGTACACTTAAGCTACCCAAGTTTCAGCCACAAAATGAAAACCAAAAAATATTACAGCCAAAAATGTGTGTTCCATCGAAACCAATGGAAAATGAAAATGAAAGCAAAATCAAAAACGACAATTTGATATTTATGAAAACCAAAATGAAATATTTAAATAACAAAAACAAAAAATGAAAACAAAAATTACATTGACCCCTGGTGCACACCTTTATTTTCCAGAGTCCTAATGCTATAATTTTTTAATGGACCTCCTACTTTCTGAGGATTTCTCATGCCACTGGTATTTGGAGACAGGCGGCCAATACATGTGCCCATTCTCTACTCCTTTGAACACATGCCCAGAGAGACAGGGAGAGGTTCTGAGAGAGAAACAGGTAGTTCAGCGGAGTTACATTCAGTGTTGAGGCTTTGCCCACAAAAGTGAAACAAGCTCATTCCTTCCTGATTTATGCTGTGCAGAAGCCACACAGTCACAGAGCTAGAAGGGACCTCAAGCGTCATATAGTCTAGTCCCCTGCACCACTGTAGGACCTGCTGCACCCCAACTATCTTCACAGAAAAACCCCACCAATAGCTAGAAGTTGAGACTGGGACCAACCAGAGCACACCGATACCTGATATAACAGAGAATAATTTTAGAAAAAGTAAGATCCATATGTCCCAAACAGATGAGCAACACCCATGCTGCAGCGGAAGGCAAAAAACCCCTCTCGGATCAGCTCATATCTATAATATTTTCCCAGTGGGAAAATTCCTTCCCAAAGCCAAATATGGTGATTGTTTAGACCCTGAGCATGCATGTAGGCCCTATCAGTCAGGCACCTGATATACAATTCTAGTACCCAGGCTTCAGAATGCCCCAACAGTCCCATCTCCCACAGCAGAAAACTTTGATGCTTCAGGAAGAAAGTGGGGGAAGAAACTACATATTTGGGGGAGGGAGGAGAATTACTTCTGTAGCATCAAATAAAAAACACCGCACAAGTTATGTGTCATAAATTTATCCAATTCTGTTTTAAAGCCATTTGCGCCTACAATTCCTCTGGAAGCTTATTTCAGTACTAGTCCACTGCTCTGATGGTTAAAAACCATCTTCTAATTTCCAGATAAATTTATGTATAACCAGCTAGTATCTAGTAGTTCTTGTACCCATGCTCACCTTTAGTTAGAATAAATCTTTCTCTTCTTTTGTGTTAACTCCTCTGATATATTTGTACAGTGTAATCATGTCTGCCCTCAACCTAATTTTTGATAGCCAAGCTCTTTTAGCCTCATCTCATAAGGTAAGTCCTCCATTTCTCCGATCATGCCCGTAGCTCTTTGTTGCACTTGTTCCAGTTTAAGTTAATCCTTCTTGAATGAATATTCGTTACCAGATGCTGTCTTACAAAGCTTTATACAGAGGCAACAATACCTCCCTATTCTTACTGACAGTACCATGCCTAATACATCCCAGAATAGTATTTGCCTTTTTTATAGCTTTAAATAGGGGTGGGAAATTTTGGTTTTGGGTAAAACTGTAACAGGCCAAAAATGGCCATTTGGCTTTTAAAACTGAAATTTCGGTCTAATTTCAGTCAGCATTTCGGGGGTTTTAATTGATTCCCCCCCCCCCCAGTTTTTTCTCATTGACTTCAAATGGGAGACAATCCATTGAAGTCAATGAAAAAAGAAAAAGAAAATCTATGCAAAAAAACCAGGAAAAAATGAAACCGAAATTAGATCTGAACGTCATGAAGAATTTAAAAAAAACAAAAAAACAACCCAAACCCAAAATTTCTCCCAGAATCCCATCCCTACTACCTTGCACTTTTGTGCTAACCTCAACCAAGGCCACTCTGAGCTGCAAACAATAAAAAAAACTTGTAGGAAACTTAACTTACTTTTCAAGATGTGATGTATGCTGAGCTGACAGTGTCAGCAGAAGAGGAGATGTTTTGCTGTTGAAGGCCCATGGTATGAAGTAAATTTAAGCAAACAAATATCTTGCAACAACTGCCAGACTATTAAAATTGGGGAAAGCAATAACCCCTGCTGACTGGACTATCTGGCTGGCTTCTGTGGAGTTACTAGACTCTGGAATAATGCTTGTGTGCTGGATAGGTGCCAGGGTGTATTTACTCAGCACTCTCACTGGTGCCCTTGAATTGATGTTGGCAGGTAACTAAATCCAGTAATTATTACCAGGGAAAAAAAGGCACATCTGCTGTTCTCTCTCTAAATTGATTACGACTCAACCCAACAAGGCGCTCAGAAAGGATGTGAGCAAAAGATTCAGGGGACTGGAGAAATCTGAAGCACATATTTTTGGGCATGTAACTTAATATTCTGAGGAGAGGGAGGCACTCGACATTTCCTTCACTGAGTCGTAGTTTTCTTGTTCAGGGACAGTGCCACCTGCAACACTGAATGTGGCTGAAGGGAAACAAGGCTGCATAAAACGCCTCCGCATGGTTCACAGCAGCGACTGGGCAAGCGTTCCAATTGGTTATAAGCACTGCAGGGGCCAGATTGAGGAAGAAAGGGTGAAGGTCAACTCCACTCACAAGCAGGAATGCAGTTGGAATTTTGCTAGGGGAAGGGACCATGCACTGACCCCTAGAAGCTATCTGTACTGACATTCCTCACCTTACCCGACTCTTTCCAAGAGTCGACGGGCAGAAACTGCTCCCCATTTTTCCTTCTACTGTCAGGCTCTGGTTTCACTGTGAGGAACATGAGTGGCAAGAGCAGCATCAGCTAAGGGAAGGAGGGAGGGGATCAAACTGTAGGAGCAGAGGATTTACCTCATTCAGTTCCCAACCCCTGTGGTGCCAGCAGAGACTGCTTTACTGTGGTCACAGGCATTTCCTGTTGCAGTCTTCTTACATCATGGGCCACCCGTGACCCATGGCCCATAGCTTGGAAATAGGGCTGAAATTGATATTCGGGTGGAATTATTAATCCACTGGATTCCCTCATCTGTTCCATGAACTCTGGATCAGTGATGGGATGCTCTCCAACTCATCTCCATTTGGTTCTCTATTTTTGTTTTTCCAGCCATGATTATGTCTTCATTCAGCTGTTCCAAATTCCATTTTCACTTGGCTATTTTTGTCTCTGTGATATCACCATAAAATCATGACCCTTGTTACTCTGGTTTCTATCTTTACCCTCATTGCCATTTGCTACCTCACATCTTGTGTTTGTGTGCTCATTCCTGACTTGTCAATGTGTATTGGGTCAAGTTTCCCATTGGCCAAAAGAACGGAATTTTATAGCCATGTACCTCCATTGTTTGTCTCAGTTGGCTCCTGACTACACAGCACATGCTAGCTACTGATGCAGTGTTATTTCTCTGGGGGACTTCTCTCAGTATCTGCATCACAATAGTGATTCCTCGCCATATCCATCCCTGATTGCCTCTTCATCACAGTGATTTTACTACACAAAGCGAGTGAGTGAGCTAGATGCCAGAGCCACAAATGACCACAGGGGCGTAGCTAGGCTGGAACGGGCCCAGGGACAAGAAATGGACATTGGGGCCCCCCTGCCCATCACCATAGACTTCCCTGCCCCTCCCCCTCCCCTCTTTCCTCACCTCAATGTCCTTATTGCATAAAACGGTCAACAAACGTACTTATTAAATTAAAACATGTACTCAGCTACTGCAATGGCCTCTTCCTTGCTTTTAGCTACGGAAACACAGAAATAGTAACATATGGCCTCCCCCT
>QEPC01011413.1:138155-168816 GCA_003113815.1 Sphenodon punctatus
GGGAGGGGGAGGGAATTAATTTATTTCATTGGTTTCAATGGGGACACAGCGCCCCATTGAAACCAATGAAATAAATCCGGTACCGGTATACCGGATTTAATCCGGGAATCCGGTTTTCGCAGAACCGGTAAATCCGGTAGCCGGTAATGGGCCCGGGGTCCCACCACTAGTATATATATATCTTGATGCTTTCTCGGTCGAGAAGTTTTGATGACATACCGTTTACCATTGCTGTTTACCAACCATGTACTGCGTTCATCCCAGTAATGCACATATATATATATATATATATATATATATATATATATATATATAAAGTCAAAACCAGCAGGAGTGTTATGCATTATTTGATGTGGTATGGAATGTGGTCCCCAAAATTAAGGTCCAGGAGGCAAATTTTAGGATCATTAGGAATAAGAACATGAAACATGTTTCCCAGATCACAGCAGATTTTTTTCCCCAGAAGGACTGTATTTATTTATATGATTGTTTTTAACCCGCTCCCTCCTGCGCAACGGCAGCTCAGGGAGGCATACATCATACTCATAACAATCAAATCAGCTAAAAATGACCAAACAATTAAATACAATATAAAATAAACACAGCTCTCAAGCATAAACAATAAAAACCCTCCCACCCCACCTACCCCCCTCCTTGAAGTCCCAGCAGAACATCCACGTCTTACAACATCTATGGAAAGAAGGGAGGTCTGGGGGTATGTGGGCCTCCGACGGGAGGGAATTCCACAGCCAAGGTGCAGCCACCGAGAACGCCCTTTGTGCCGTTGCCACCCGGCATACCCAGGGGACTTCAAGCTGGGCATCCCTGGCTGACCGCAAGGGCTGCGAAGGAACCCGGGGTCTGATGCAGTCTCACAGGGAACCAGGACCCAAGCTGTTTAGGGTTTTGTAGGTGATAACCAGCACCTTGAATTGGGCCCGGAAGATAATAGGCAGCCAGTGCAGAATGTGGAGCACAGGTGTAATGTGCTCACGGTGGCCTGCCCCTGTCAGGAGATGGGCCGCCACATTCTGCACTAGCTGCAACCTCCGAATCATCATCAAGGGCAGCCCCACGTAGAGCGCATTGCAGTAGTCCAGTCGAGAGGTAACGAAAGCATGAATGATGGTGCCCAGATCCAAGTCCAAGACAATACAGCCACAGCTGTAGCACCAGATGTAATTGGTGAAATGCTCCCTTCGCCATAGCCTCCAACTGACAATCCAGGTGAAGCTGTGGGTAAAGGAGCACCCCCAGATTATGAACCTGAGCAGCCAAAAGGGGGCAGACCCCACCAATGACGGGAGCCACCCCCCCTCATCCCTCCCCACCAACATCACCTCCATCTTGTCAGGATTCAGTTTGATGACTGACCCTCATCTAGTCCCTCACAGCTGCCAAGCACCGAGTAAGCACCGAGACTGCCGGACCTGGATCACTCGAAAATGAGAGATAAAGCTGCGTATCATTGGCGTATTGATGACATTGCACGCCAAAACCTCTCATGACCTCACCCAAAGATTGCATATACATGTTGAACAGGAGAAGGGACAGAATAGAACCCTGCGGGACTCCACATGTGAGATTCTGGGGAGATGATATACATTCCCCGAGAACCAGCCACTGTGTTCTCCCTGCCAGAAATGAGCAAAACCATTCAAGAACATTCCATTCACCCCAGCCCGGTCCCGCAGTCTCGCCACCAGCAACTCATGATCAATGGTATCAAACACCACCCACGGATCCATTAAGATCAAAATTGTGGGTCTGCCTTGATCTAATTCATGGTGCAGGTCATCAACCAAGGCCACAAATGCAGTCTCCGTACCAAACCCAGAGCAAAAACCAGACTGCGAGGGATCAAGAAAACCGACCCAGACCCAGTTCAGGTGTTCCTGTAACCACTGGGTCACCACCCATTCAATAACCTTCCCTAAAAAGGGAAGGTTAGAGACTGGCCGATAGCTGGCCAGGGAATCAATGCTCAAAGATAGCTTTTTGAGTAGAGGCCATACCACCGCCTCTTTAAAGTGGTTCGGCACACATCCCCCCCTAAGGGAGGCATTGATCACCCCCGCCAGCAACGGCCCTAATGTTTCCCTGATGGCCTTCACCAGTTAGGATGGACATGGATATAATTCACAACAGGTGGCCTGGACTGTCACAAGAGCATCCACCGCATCAGCAGGCAACACCCACTGAAACTGACCCCCCACAACTACAGACAGGGTGGGGCTTCCTGTACCTCTAATTCATCCACTGTCATTAACGTATCATCGAGATCATGGTGAATCTGAGTGATTTTATCTGTGAAAAAGTCGGCAAACATATCACAGCGGGCACTGGAAATTTCAGTTCCAGGCGGAGAGAGGCCGGACTGACCAGCCCCTGCACCACCCAGAAAAGCTCCGCTGGATGTGACTTCACAGACACAATAAGAGTAGCAAAGAACTCTTTCTTTGCTACCCATATTGCAACAGCATTCACCCTTAAACTGGCTTTATGCTGCAGTCAGTCAGTTTCAGCACGAGTTCGACAACACCGTCTCTCCAACCACCGTCCATCCTGCTTCATTCGGCGGAGGTCCTCCGTGAACCACAGCACCCCCCACCGTCGGCTTTCTGGAAGCAGATGTTTGGGAGCAGTTCGGTCGATAGCCTCAGCCAACAAGCTATCCCAGAAGGCAACGAGGTCATCGACTGAACGATCATCAAGATCAGAAAGTATTTCCCCTAGAACATTCCGGAACCTCTCTGGTTCGATAAGTCTCTGGGGGCGGACCCAACGAATTGGTTCTGCACCCTTCCAGGGGCAGACATGCGCCAGGAGACTGGTCCGTCCGTATTAATGGGCAGTTGCACGATGCATGGTAAATTGGAGGGAGTTGCTTCCTTATATTTTTTACAAATATTAGGTGTTACTTTGTGGATCCTATTAAAAAGACTGGGTGACATACAAACTCTATGAAGTATGAACAGTTGTGTTTGAATGAGGTTTTAATTTGCTGAGAATCCATATGTGGCTTCTACCACTGTAGTGTACTCCATTCTCCCTCTGATAATGGAGTGCCTAAGTACTTCTTCCACTGAGTGACACAAGTCTGGGCTTTTGGTAATACTTGGGAGTATATTACTTTACAACATAATGAAATTAAGTGTTTCAGTTGTCCTCCCATAAGCAATAATTTTTCCATTGTATGCATAGGTATTGGCTTCCCAATAGCATCCACAAGCTTTCCACAAGCAATCCATCCCCTGTTGTTCACTCCCAGCTCCCAACAGTAAGAGATTACATTCCCCCAACCTACCAGGCTAATACCTGATAATGGACCTATCCTTCAGAAACTTGTCCAACCCTTTCTTAAACTCAGCTATACTACTGGCTCCTCAACTTAATTGTGCATGCATTGAATGAAAAAATACTTACTTTAATTTGTTTTAAATCTGATACTTATTAGTATCCTGGTCGCCGGGCTCTGGGATGACCTCCGGATCCTCCACCTCCTCCTCCTGTACCTCCAGGTCCCCTTATGCTGTGGGGGCAATAGCAGTATATCATTTTGCCCTTGCTTCCCCGTTGGGGCCCTGGCTGTCCTGGGCCGTGCCCCCCCCTTCCTATTGGTCGTTCTCTTACCTGGGTCATAGTCTTCCTCCTCCTGGAGGGCTTCCCTGTTGCCAGTCTGCTCCCAGTGTACCCCTTGTCCCTGTAGGTTCTTCCCCTGTGGGTTTCAGGGACCCACATGGAGGGTGATGTTGCCAGTGGAGGCTTCCAGGGATGTCTCCATCATCTCTAGGACAGGGGGGGTGTCCTCCCACTTCCTGGCTGACCTCACCAGGGGAAGTGGGCTCCCCCTGCTCCGGGGGTTTGGGAACCGGGGTGTTATTTTTGCCCTTTTTCTGTTCCTGGTGAAGGTCGAGCCATGTATGCAGGAGGCCATGATCTCCCCGTCCACACAGAGGAAGCGACCCAGCTCCTCAACAAACTCATTTATGCACATGGCAAGGCCAGACTTGAGATTATTGTCGTGGATATGTTTGCTTCCCGACCTCAAGTCCTTTGCCTGCTGCATGCATTGGGGCCCATCCCTATTGTACCCCATGCATTGCATTTCTTGGGTGATGACTTCATAAACATGTTTAGTCCTGAAGCAGCGTACCAGGTCTCCCTGGACCCTTTTGGCCCCCCACTGCCATATGAAGTCCAGGATTTCATCCCTGGTCCATGGGTTCCTCTTTTGAGGTCCGCCTGTGGGGGGGCTGTCCAACCTTGCTGCCTGGAGCCCGCCTGGTGGCTATGGTGGCAGTGGAGCAGGTGCTCTCCTGTTGGGGGAATGCATCTGGGTGAGCTGTTGTCCTGCTATGCCCCTGTTAGTGCTGGTGGGTGTTCCTTGCCCTCCCCCCTCAGGGGTTCATGCTGTTTTATCTGACTGCCATGGACACCCCATCAGCTGTCTCCCTGGTGGTGCTGTGCTCCAGGGTGTAGGTGCTCTCCTGTTGGGGGTGGGGGTTGAGCTGTCAGCAGTCTGGCCAGTAGAACCCCAGCATGTGCTCGGGGCTGGTCTGTGCCCTCCCTTGTGTGGGTGGGGTTCCCCTGTCTCACCTTGCTCTCAAAGGCGCTCTCCTTCCTGGGCTGCATTGCTGGGGCTGGTGTTGGGGGTACAGCCGGCACTGCGTTGTGCCCTCTTCCTTCTGTCTGAATGGGAGACCTGTCAGTATGCATCCTGCCCCCCTCTCCCTGGTGACAGTAGCTCTCCTCATGGGCAGCCTGGGGTCCATTGGCTTACCCTGCCCCTTCCTGCGTGTGAATGGTGCTGGCTCCATTTGTCTTGTCTTGGGCTTTCCTGCCTGACATGTTGGGTGCCGGCGCACCCATGTCTTCACTCGCTTCTCCTTTAAGGGCTCCTGTCTGGGTGTTCAGCGTGTCTCCTGGTGGGTGTGTCTGCTTGCGGGCTCCTGTGGTACCTCTCTAGATGTCTCTCACTGGTTTCGGCGGACCCTTCACGTGGGTGGGTGTGCTTAGCCTTTCACATGGATGGCTGGGTGTTGAACACCCATCTCCACCCACGGAGCAATCCAACTCCTTCGCAGGTGCTCCGTGGGTGTTGATGGGTGGGTTGTGGGAGCACACCCACCCACCCAGTGCCATTCACATGGATGCTCACACACCCAGCTGATGGGTGCGAGGCGTCCATGTAAAAATGGCCATAGCCTCCTTCACCTCACCATCGAGCCACGCTGGCAGGGTGTATGGTTCCTTTGCTACCTTTTTTGACCTGCAGAATACAGTTAATCTGGGCTTCTTAGATGGTATTTTTAAATAGTCTCCACACCTCTTGCAGACATTTAATCTTCACCACTGCTCTTTTTAGTTTCCTTTTAACTAGGTTCCTCATTGTAGCATATTCTTCTGTGACAGGTTTTCATTCCAGGGTTCCAGTTACCTGCATTCTTAGCACATGTGGGTTTGATTGGTTCATACTTCACACTTGGAGATGAGGCCTGCCATCCTCCATTTTATCTTTTATTTACTCTTTTAACAATCTATTAAATACAAGTCTGCCCACGTTGGGCTTACAACAACTTAACTTCCCATTCCCACAATCCAAGGTTCCTTAATCCAAGCCACTTTAGGCTTCTACTCTGGCTTGCTCTAATAAAGCACCAGGTGGGCTAATTAATTTATAACACCACTTAAGCTGCCAGGGTACCAAACACTTCCACCTTTATCTGGCCTAACTTGGGCTTACAGCTTATCAACTCCTCACAAAGTTCTGGGCAGGCCCCTCTCTGTCCTTGGCCTTTTCGGATCTCAGGCATGGATTTGCCTGAGCCCTATACAGCCAATGTCCCAATGACCTAGCCCTTTGGATCTCCATCCTACACTGTGCTGACTCACAGTTCTCTTGATTGTGTTTCTCTGCCAGGCAATGCCTCCAGCTTTCTGCTTATCTGTCCCAGCTCCTCCACTCATGCTGGACTCTGTGGATGTTTTCTAGTCCCAGGTACCACTCAGCCAACCGGCGCCTCCTCCAAGTCTCTTCCCCATGCCACTCCAGTGCAGTGGTGACATTATCAAGCCTCCTGCCATGCCACCGCAACTGGAGGTAATTAAGGAGCTGCCATTTGCTCTTAAAGAGCCATACCACTTATGGTGGCCTGGAACAGGGCTGGCCACAAACCACCCGGTTACAACTCCCTTTTTAAAGATCAATGTTACTGTGATTGTTTTATTTATTGTTCTCCCTCTAGTAACTATGTCAAAGTTGATTATGTTATGATCACTGTTTAGTGGCTCCACCACCATTACCCCTTGCATCAGGTCCTGCACTACACTTAGGACTAGATCTAAAGTAGCTCCTCTTCTCATTGGTTCCTGGACCAGCTGCTCCAAAAACCAGTCATTTATGGCATCTAGAAGCTTTACCTCCCCCACTTGGACGAGGCCAGGGCAAACGACCAGGACTTCCAGGCCCAGTGTGGCCAAAAGTGGCCTGCTGCCTGACCCGGGAGAAGCCAGAGCCACCACCTGAGCAGCTTACCTGCTGCCACTGCCACAGCTGGATCCACCCACTGTGCTTGGAGCCATGCTGCCTGGCCCCACAGGTACCAACTCCCCCTCCCCCACTTGGAGGAGGTGGGCGGGGCCAGGGTGCATGGCCAAGACTTATGGGCCTGGTGCATCCAAAGGCGGCCTGCTGCCTGACAGTGCCACAGGCACATGCTGCAGGTGCTACGCTAAAGGGCCGCACTAAAGGGCCCTTAGGCGTGGCCCTTAGGCATCCTCCTTAGTGGGACCAGGAGGGCAGGGGTGAAGAATGCAAAAAGGCCAAGGACCACCATTGACATTGGTGGAAGGTTTTTTTCTGCATTTTAAAGAGGGATGGAGTGGGGGGATGGGTTGCTTTCTTTATGATGGAGGGAGACAGGGAAATTGGGTTAGGGCAGGAAGGGCTGACCCCCTTGGCATGAGGGAGGGGTGCAGCCCTTGGTATGGGGGGTGATTCTCCGGTGACAGAGGAGTATGGGGTGCAGCGGGTGGGGATCTCCTTTTGGTGGCTGGAAGAGCGGCCTCAGGGGGGGAGACCGGGGGGGGGGATGGTCTGCAGCCATAGGTGTCGTGCTCGGCCGAGAGAATTATGATCCTTCTGGGAGGCAGGTTTGACCCATGAGATGGGACAGAAGTTGTATATCTGCCTTGCTTATTGGCCCCCAGACAGACAGTGAGGTGATCAGGGATCAGAGAACCCTGGGCCTCAGTTTCATGCTTGTAAATGCAAGGTCAGTGGCTAATAAATCAACTACAGTCTGGGAGATGATCCTGGACCAGGCGTCCGACCTCGAATGCATTTCGGAGACCTGGATGGACATTGAGCCGGGGCCTATATTGACTGACCTTGGTCCAGCCAGGTACTCCGTGCAGCATCAGCCATGGCTGGGGGGCCGGGGGGGGGGGAGGGGAGGCATGGTGTAGCCATTATTTTTAAGGATGCCTGGTCAGAGAGGAGATTTCCTGAGAAACCTATCATGGGTGTGGAGGCTCTCCATTTGGTGTTGGATTTGGCCAAAGACAGAGTGGGGATACTGCTGGTATACTGGGCACCCGCCTGTACAGCAGCCTCCCTGGTCGCACTAACTGAACTGGTGTCAGGGTTGGTCTTGCAGTCTCCCAGGGCGATAGTTCTGGGGGACTTCAATATCTATGCTGGCACCAGTCTTGGAGGGGCCTGTCCCAGAGACCAGTGGGCCCCACACATATTGGAGGACATACTCTGGACATGATACTTTGCACAGGCCTTGAGGTGGGGGATCTGTTAGTGGGGGAGGTGTCAACAGTGCCCTTGTCATGGATGGATCATTATCTCCTCCAGGCAGATATCCTGGCACATGTTGGCCCCCAGGAGGGTGTGGAACCAGTTAGCTTGGTTTGCCCCCGAAGGCTTATGGAACCAGAAAGTTTCCAGATAGCTCTAGGGGTTGTTTCCTCTGACCGTGATGGCCGCTCACTTGATGGTCTCGTGTTTATGTGGAATTCTGTGCTGATGGAGGTCATCGATCCTGTGGCCCCCAGGTGTCCGCTCCTGAAATGTCGACAACGCAGTTCACCATGGAACATGGAGGAGCTGCGGCAGATGAAGCATGAAGGGTGACAATTAGAGCAATGGTGGCATCACTCACGCGCTGAAGTTGACTGATTGCGACATAGTCTGGTTATGTAGCTATGGCATTGAGGTGTGGACAGCAAAGAAGGTTTTCTTTGCTGCCCTCATTGCGTCCACTAAATCCCGCCCGGTTTAGGTCTTCCGGATGGTGAGGGGGCTGGTCAGTCCAGCCTCCCTCCACCTGGACTTAGAATCATTAAATGCTCGCTGTGATTTGTTTGTGGACTTCTTTGCAGATAAAATTGCTCAAGTTCACCACGGTTTTGATGCACCCTTTTTTAGCAGAAGACAAGTCAGAGGCAGTAGAAGCCCCATCTTGTCCTGTTTTGTGGGATGAATTTCAGGCTGTGTTGCCCTCGGATGCAGGGGATGCCCTTGGGACTGTTCGAGCCACCTATTCTGAATTAGATCCATGCCTGTCCTGGTTAGTTAAGACTAGCCAGGAGATATTGGGGCCACTGCTGGCAGGGATAGTCAATGCCTCCCTTAGGGATGGCAAGGTGCCGGACTGTCTCAAGGAGACAGTGGTGCGGCCCCTGCTCAAGAAGCCATCTTTGGGCATTGACGCCCTGGACAGCTATCGACCAGTCTCTAAACTTCTCTTTTTAGGAAAGAGTATGGAATGGATGGTGGCTCAGCAGCATCAGGGGCATTTGAACCCGGTCAGCTTTCTTGATCCCTCGCAGGTGGGCTTTCGTCTGGGTTATGGCATGGAGATTGCGCTTGTGGCTTTGTCTGATGACTTCTTTTGTGAGTTGGACCAGGGTCGCTCAACCCTTCTGATCCTGCTAGATCTCTCGGCTGCATTTGATACCATTGATTATGAGTTGTTGGTGACTCAGCTGCAGGACCGGGCAGGGATTAACAGGACTGTGTTCTTGAATGTTTACTCTGTTTCCTGGCTGGGAAACCCAGCTTGTGGTCCTGGGGGAGTTTTCATCTTCCCCCTGGGACCTCACGTGTGGGGATCTGCAGGGTTCCATCTTATCCCCTCTCTTGTTCAGTCTGTACATGCAGCCGTTGGAGGAGATTGTCAGGGAGTTTGGGGTGAGGTGTCATCAATATGCTGATGACACCCAGCTATATCTCTCATTTTCCTCTGACTCAGGCACAGCAGTCTCGGTGCTTACCTGGTGTCTGTCAGCTGTGGGGGATTGGATGAGGGTGAGCTGCCTAATGCTAAATCCTGACAAGATGGTGGTGACGGTTGTGGGGAAGACTGAGGGGGTGTAATGGCTCCCATCACTGATGGGGTCCGTCCTCCCCTGGTTTCACAGGTCCGGAGTCTGGGGGTGCAGTGCTCCTGGACCTGCAGCTTTGCCTGGATGTCCAGGTGGAGGCTGTGGTGAAGGGGGCATTTCGCCAGTTACATCTGGTGCATTGGCTTAGGCCATATGTCTCAGACTCGGATCTGGCCACAATCATTCATGCTTTTATTACCTCAAGATTGAATTACTGCAACACACTCTATGTAGAGCTACCCTTGGTGCTGGCTTGGAAGCTGCAGCTGGTGCAGAATGCGGTGGCCCATCTCTTGACTGGGATGGGCCGATGCAAGCACATTATACCAGTGCTCTGTTCTCTGCACTGGCTGCTGATAGTTTTCTGGGCCCAATTCAAGGTGTTGGTGTTGACCTTTAACCCTAAATGGCTTGGGCCCCACTTACCTGCGGGACCGCCTCACACATTGGGTCCTGGATCGACCCCTGCGGTCGGCCGGGGGTGTCCTCCTTGGGGTCCGCCGGGTTTCCTGGGCGTCCACCATGAGGAGGGCATTTTCTGTGTCTGCACCGCAGCTGTGGAACTCCATCCTGTTGGAGGTCCACTTGATTACTGACCTCCCCTGTTTCCATAGACATTGTAAGACTTGGCTGTTCCGCCAGGTCTTTCCTGAGTGAGGTTGGGGTAGGGTGGGTATGGATGGGTTTATATTGTTTTAATTGTTATTTATTGAATATTTTAATATGTTTTAAAGTGTTATAAACTGCCCCGAGATGCCTCAGGCAGGACGGGGTGGCATATAAGTTTTAAAATAAAATAAAATAAATATCATGCCCAGAGGGGGACATTCACCCAGTTAATATTAGGATAACTGAAACCACCCATTATTATTGTGTTACTGACTTTAATAGCCTGTCTATCTCCGCTAGCATTTCATAGGTAGTCTCATCATCCTGGTCAGTGGGGTGATAGTATAACCCCACTGCTATACACTTCCCCCTTAGGTATGAAATTTCTATCCATAGAGATTCTAGAGTACAGTTCCCTTCCTGTAAAATTTTAATACTACTTGACTCAATGCTGTCTTTTACATTTAGAGCCCCACCACCACCAGCTTTATCTACTTTATCATTTTGATATATTTTGTACCAATATCCCATTAGTTAGTGGTAGTTATAAGCACAAGGATAGTGAAATACATAGTAATATACATTATATATATTTAAAATATGTGTTGGGGTACATGGTTCATATGACACATAATTTTTGGAGTGTATCTGTTTTAGTGTGACAAGGGGTGATGGTGGTGGTAGGACTCGAAATGGCAAAAAAGTGTGGCATACTTTATGGTCATCCCCCTAGAGTCAGGATAAGGCCTTTTCCACAGGCTGTCATCTAAGTAGCTGCATTTTCATGACTCCAGTTAATCTGTCTGTCCACGGGGACTACTGTTCCTTTCAGGTCCCCCAAATGTCTCCATACATGTTTATATACCATCCAGAGGTCCTGCCTGCTCTTTCCTGCAGAACTCATGTCCCACAGAACTCATGTCACAATCAAGGTAGAACATTCCCTAGAGTACAATGCAGCTGACTGGGGTTCTGAAAAATATGTATAGAAGGGAGAAGGAAGAGGACAAATGGGAAAAACAAAAAAGGGGAAGCAGAGAAAGAAGTAGAATAGATGAAAGCAACAACTAAGAAAGGAACAGAAAAAAAAAGTAATGCAGAAAGAAGGAAGTAACCATTATGTCCCTCTCAGGAATGCTTAAGACTCTAAGCACAAACAATTAGTCAAAGTTAACGGGCTATGAGCTGCTGGTACAATAACATTTTGCTGACTGAAGTTCCTATCTGTTAAACCCAGATAAAGTTAATTCCGAACCTATAAATTATATTTATTTATTTATTTATTTTATTTATTTATTTATTTATACTGCGATTGTTACACTGCCCCCTCCTGTCTCTGGCAGCTTGGGGCACCTCACAATAAAAAATAACAATAAAACAAACATTCCAATAAATAACAAGATACAAAAAATATATTTAAAAAATCAGTAAAACCAACAGGGAAGAGTCCATAAAAAGCATAAAAAAGGGAAATAACATCCCCACCCTAACCCCCCACCCACTACCCATCTCCCCCACCAAAAGCCTGGTGAAACAGCCAGATCTTGCAATGGCATCTGAAGGAGGGGAGATCCGGGGACAAATGGGCCTTAACCAGCAGGGAGTTCCACAGCCACGGTTCTGCCACCGAGAACACTCTCTCGAACGTGCCCCAACATCACCACCACACACAGACGACCTCTAACAGCGGATCCCCGTCCAACTTCAGGGGTCAATCCAGGACCCACGGACTGAGGCAGTCCCATAGAAAGGCTGGGCCCAGATCATTTAGAGCTTTATAGGTAAGAACCAACACCCTGAAATGAGCCCGGAAAACTAGGGATGGGCGAACGCGGTTCAGATGTTTGGAGTTCGGACCAAACTTGGTCTGTTCAGACATCCGAACCGAACGTCCAAACTGAACTCTCGAATGACCGAACAGTTCGGTCATGTTTGGATGAGTTCAGGGGCAGGAAAAACGTTTTTGCAGGGCAAAAAAAATAAGGTTTCATTTTGGTTTTGGTTTCGATAGCGCTATTTTTGACTGTTTGGCCAAGTTCAGCCAAGCTGAACTCAGCTGAACTGAACCATTGAACCCGAACTCGGATTTCGAACCGAACGACCGAACATCCGAACCACATTCTGTTCGCCTATCCCTATGGAAAACTATAGGCAGCCAGTATAGCGAGCAAAGTACAGGTGTTATATGCTCATGGTGACCCGTCCCCATAAGGAGACGAGCCACCGCATTCGGCACCAGCTGCAGTTTCCAGACCATCACCAAGGGTAGCCCCACATAGAGCGTGTTACAGTATTACAATGCAGAATAACCACATCAGTCAAGAATATCCTTTTCTTGTGGAGAATACATTATGGGTACGTAGGCCTTCCTATATAAAATACGTTATCCACTTAGAGGTTGTATTTTTGTTTTTGTTGTTTTTGTTTTGTTTTTAAAGAGCTGTTTTGGTGATGCTTTTGTTTCTATTTTTTTTAAAAACAGAAAATTTCCTTATAAATTGTGAAAATTTAGGTTCTTACAGTGATGGGTTTAAATTCCACAGTGAACTTTATACACAGCAAAGTTTCCTTTACAGTACTCTTCCACTGTAATAATGTTCAAAATAAGTGTAAATTTCACATTTCTATGGAAGGCCCTTTTCAAATGGGCCACAGCGGATGGGGGGATGGGTGTGCACCAACTGTGGGTGGAGGTGGGTGTGCGGCTATTCACACAGAGCCTGTTGCTCTGTGAGTGGGTGATGGGTGGAGTGTAGAAGCGTGCATGAACATCCATCCACCATGGGTGCTGTTCCCATGGATGGCCCCCCATTGCACATCCACTGCGGGCGGCACCTGTGTGAAAAGCATCGAAGTTGTATCTATAGCAAACAAAAATATCATTTTTTAATTAGAATACTGTCCAGAGGAACCACTTCAACTATTTGTAGGTCTGAATATTTTAGGCAAATGACATCTTCCGGGATAGTCTCTCACTCCTATTTTTTCTCTTTGATGTGGTCTACAATTGAAGGTGCCTAGGATAATAAAGTAAATATTTTTCATAACTCAAAAGAAATTTGGTTTGAGCATTTGGCTTGTTCCACAGTAACTAGACAAAGGGCAGGTTGGTTTATCTGTTTTTGTCAAGCATAACTTTTGAGATTTTCTATGAAAAATATCTCAAATAAATTAATCTCTACATTTCCAGGAATTGTCATCCTGAATGACGCAAGACATTCATCAGAAGCTCTCTTGTGCCTGGTAATGTTAGGAATGTGTTTCATCAAGAATACCTAGCTTGGGAGTGGGGGCGGAGGCTGACGTGCAGAAACATAAGCATAGTAAGAGTAACATATGTTTCAGTTTGTTATTGCTCAGTCTCTAACGCCCAACGCTATTTATTATCATGACTAGAATGGAGAGCTCCAAACTGGGCACAGGCAAACTACTTTGTAAGTTAGTAGAGGGGGAAAGCTCACTGAGCAAAAAAATAAAATAAAAATGGTGATTTCCTTCATAATCCACAATTTTATTTTCAATCAGTAATCAGTTTAATTATGAGATGTGGAATGGTTGAATGCACAGCTTACTTGCATGGAACGTCAGGACATCTTTGCCATTTGCTGCCTATGTGGGACTGGATAAGTGAATCTGTTTTGTTCTTCCTCTTTGACTGATTAAACCAGAATATAACAACAGTCTAAGAACATAAAAAGTGACATACTGGGTCAGACCAATGGTCCACTAAGCCCAGCATCTTCCTGTTTCCATGAGTGGCCACCCTTGATTGCTTCAGAGAAGTACCCAAAATATCTTAATGGAGTGATTAATTCCTTGTTATTTCCTCCTAGCTCCTGACAGACAGAGGTTATGTTCCCAACCAACTTGACTAATAGGCATCTATGGTCTGATCTTTCAAGAACTTATCCAACTCTTGTTTAAACCGGTCTATGCTACTGGCCTTCCCAACATCCTATTTTGTGGAGTGTCTCCCTGCTCTAATATTATTTGAGAATAACAACTCTCTGTTTACTTGTTCCATGACACTCATGATTTTAGAAACTTCTATCAGTTATCCCTTCTCCAAGCTGAAGAGCCCTAATACAGGGTATTTTCAGACGTTACGAGATCACGCTCAACCACAGTGAACCATGCTCAATCCAGCGGTGGGGCCAAAGCGCCCTGAACGTCTGATAGGCAGTCGCCAGATGTTCACCATGCTCAATACCCACATGGGGTCAATATCAACCATGCTTCCCGGGCTCCCCGCACCAATTCCCGTGGACACGTGGTCAATGAGATCCCCACCCGGGATCAACCAAACATAACGTCTGAATGGCAAACACCGCCTGGGATCAAAGGAAATGATCCCCAACTGTGGGCAATGCACGCAACGGTGCAGCCAGGCAACCAGCAGCAACACAACCTCTGGAGGGAGAATTAAAGGGCGAATCGCTGCAGGCAAACGTGGTGGGATGGAGCAAGGAGGGAGGAGGAAGAAAGCGGTGGTGGAGGAGAGCGTGAGGGGTGAGGAGGAGGGAGCACAGGTGGAGGTGGGGGAGCCGGGGATCATGCTGAACATGGAGGTGGTAGGGAGAGAACACCTGCAGCAGCCAGCACAGGACACCCTGGGGACATCTGCCGGGCTGGCGGAGGAGGAGGCACCCTGGAAACGGGTAAGGGGGAGCAAGGACTGGGGAACAGGGGGCAAAGGGGTGACAAGGGGGGAAGGGGCACACCTGGCTGCCCCCTGGGGGGGAAGGGGGCACCCCACGAGGGGGGCCCAACCTCAACCCAACCATAATCCCCCACCCCCCCTGCCTCCCGCAGACACAGAAAATGCCACGAGTGGCCGACCCCCCTGGAGTACACCGGACCAGCCTGGCCGGAGGAGCAGCAGGAGGGGGTGGAGGAGGAGGAGGTTGAGGAGGAGGGAGACAACCCAGCATGGAGAAGAGGGAGGAAGGCCTACCACCGAGGGGGCCAGTGGAGGCTGCAGGAGACCCAGGACTTTATTCGGATATGGGGGACCCTGGAGTACCAGCTGGAGCTCGCACTCAACCAGAGCAATGAGCAGGTCTACAGGGACATTGTGTGGGACATGGAGGCGGTGGGGCACCCCCGGACAGTGGCACAGTGCCAGTCAAAGGCCAAAGAGCTGAGGAGGGGGGTACAAGGCCATCCGGGACAACAATTGGAGGTCTGGGCACAGAGCCCGGACCACCCCATACTACGATGCCCTGGACCACTTCCTCCACATGAAGGGCTCCATAGTCACCCTGTGACTCGTTGGGAGCGCTGTGGTCCAGGGCAGGGAACGGGTCAAGGTACCCCCTCCCCTCTCTGCCTCCGTGGTCGACTCCAGCTCCAGGGCCCCGGAACCCCAGGAGGAAGGCCCCGGGACCTCCGGATCCTGGAGGCCCCTCCCCTGAAAAGTAGCCCGGAGAGCCATCAGCCGCAGGCCGGGCAAGGGGAGTCCGAGGCCGGCACCCGCAGTACACACAGCCGGGGGTCCATGGGGGAGCGCTCCCATACTGAGGGCCCGGCCTTGGATGACTCTGTGACTGAGGCAGAGGGTAAGTAACCGCCCCACAGGGGAGAGGGCTCATGCCCACGGGGGCAATGTCCGGGGGGGAACGGAAGGGCCAGGGCCAGTCACAGACCATGGTCTGGGCCCCCCTGCATGGCGGGAGGGGGCCCTACCCCAGGTCGCCCAACTGCACCCCCCAACACACACACACACACCTTCACCCACAGGCCATGGACCACCCCAGGACAGCACCCAGGAGACCTCTGAGGCAGCCGCAGAGGAGCCCGCACAGCAGGTGGAGGGAGCAGGTGAGGCATCTGGTAAGGTACGGAGGGTCCTCCGGGTGTCACAAATGGGCTCTCCGGTCATGCCAAGGAGGGGGGAAGGGAAGGGGTCTGTGGGTGCGGAGGGGCTGGGCGATATGCCTGGGGGACCACGGGGCCCCAGGCCTATCCCGGCCTGGGGCCAGGTGCCCATGACATGATATAGCACACCCTCCTCTACCCACAGGGCAACCCCAGCAGCCAGCATCCCCATGACCCGTGGCTCCAGGCGAGCGCATGAGGCAGCATCGGGCACGGGTCCGCAGGCAGCGGAGATCATCCGGACAGCAGCGGAACAGGGGGAGAGGATGATCATGGCCATGGACCAGATGGAGGTGGCCATCGAGCAGTCCCTGGAGCAGACAGAGGAGCGGGACAGGAGGCTCCAGGCTGAGGTGCACCTGGAGCGGAGGTGGGAGCACCAGGAGCACAGCAGGCAGGTGGAGCTGCTCGGGGGGGCTGAGGCAGGACATTGAAGCCATGCTTCAGGTGCACTCGGAGAAGTTGGACAAGTCCCATGATATTGGGACCTCTTTGCTCCTGCACGCCAGCACCATGTGCACCTACGTGATGTCAGGTGCCCCCCCGGGCACCCTGCTGAGCCAGGTCCCCATGCCTGGCCCCTCAGTGCCCCAGCTCCCTGGCCTTCCCCCCCTGCCACCCCCACACCCTCCAGGACTGCGCATTCACCTCCTGGTGCCCCCTGGCCCCAGGAGTGTGCAGCCGCCATGGGGGGGTCCTGAGCCCCGGCCTCCTTCTCCCCCTCCCCCCAACCAGGGCCCCCCCGGCCGGACCAGGAGGAGGCCATGGACATGTCTACCAGCTCGGACAGTGGGGGGGAGGTGAGTTCTATGAGCTCAATGGCCCAGAACGGGTGCTCACGGGGCTGTCCCAGGACACGGGGTGGGGGGGAGGGGGGTCCGTCCCTGGACTTACACTGAGACCATGTCCCTATGTGACCTATGGTGTAGCCCTTCCATGCAGCAGCTCCTGGGCAGGCCGGACAGCCACTCGGCCGCCTTCATGAGCGTGAGCTCTGGACTCCACTACCTCAGCTATGAGGCGAGCGCTCGTGATTGCCGGCTGCATGCCGAGACCCTGGGGCTTGTCCGCTTCCCTGATGGGTGCGTTCCAGAGAATAAGTGTTCGCATGTGCCCTGGTCTGGGGCTGAGACCGTGAGTGCATTGTGGGTGTGCAGCCTGGGCGCCTACTCGCTGTGCCTTGCTGAGGGGGGGGACCTGCCTTGGCCATGTCCTACTTTGGCAGTGTTCATGGGGCACGTGGGTACCAGCGCACCATGTGGTGGTGTATCACCGGCTTCTGGGGCTGGGGCATCTTCATTGGCCCCCTGCTGCTGCCTGCTGTGTATCGGAGCCTTCCTCGGTGGAGCTTCTGGCCCTGGCGCGGGTCTGGTCCCGTCCTGATGTCCAGTTGGGGCTCTCAGTGCATGACCCCTTTTGAGGCTTACTACCTGATCGCCCACCACATGTCCATGTTGGGGTACCGCCGGGGCATGATCCATTGACCCCACCTGGTTCATCGGGCCGGGCACCCTGGGCCTGGGCCCTGAGCTGCCCCCAACAGCTGCCTGTGAGCCCCTGTGTACCTCCCTGCACCCCTGTGTCCTGGCCTGTGTGGGCTTCCGGGCCTGCCCGGGGGGTCGGACCCCGGTGGCTGCCCCCTCCCTGATGTCTCTGCCGTGCAGATGTGATGCCTGCTTCCCAGAGTGCTGCTGCCCCGGCTGTGGAACCGACCCACCTCTGGGCTGCACCCCTACCCCCTGGTGGCTTGTGTGACCCCGGGGTTCCAGGGCCCCGGACTGCCCTTCCCGACCTCCTACAAGGGGGGGCACCTGCTGTGCTGGACTTCCTCTCCTGCCTGCCTTCCAGTGGCCCCTCGCTGGGGTGCGGTGTCTGCATGTGCCTCCTGGACCCTTCCCGGCTGGTGCGCTGTGCCTTGCAGGCTCCTGCTGTGCCTTGCTCCTGAGCTGCAGGGCCCCCCCCATTCCAGGACTGTGTGTTTTGCTGTGGGGGTGCCTGTGGGGACTGTTCTGCTGTGGGGTTTGTTGTACCTGTTGGTAGTGCCCTGCCTTGCCCCTGTGCCCGTGTCCCCCCCTTCCCTTTCTTCCGTGCCTGCGTGTGTGGGGGGGTGCATGGGTGTGGGAGGGCATGTGCTTGTGCTGTGTGTGCCCCCATGCCCCCGTTGTGTGCCTGTGTGCCTGCTGTGTGTGGTTCCCATCCGACTCTTTTCCCTCTCCCCCCTCCCTTCCTGTTTCCCTTGTGTGGGCGTTCCCTTGTGTGCCTTTTGGCTTCGTTTGCCCTCAGGTGGCCATGTCTGTGTCCCGCCCCTGCCCGGTGGATTCTGGGTGTTTTGACCACGGCTGGGAATCGGCGTCACGTCTGTTGCGCTGCCCCGGTCCATGATCTGGTGGCCCGATTCCCTGCCATGGTCCCGGTCCCGTCACGTCTGTTTGAGGCTTTTATTGGCCCTGGGGCATGGTTGTTTTGTTCACCCCCACCGGGAATCCACTGTGGTGAACCGGCCACCCATAACGTCTGAAATCACCCACAGTGAGCCTCTCCTTGGGACGCCATTCTGTACATTGATCATTTTTGCTGCCCTTCTCTGCACCTTTCCCAGTTCTACTATATTTTTTTCTNCCCCCCCATTCCAGGACTGTGTGTTTTGCTGTGGGGCATGGTTGTTTTGTTCACCCCCACCGGGAATCCACTGTGGTGAACCGGCCGCCCATAACGTCTGAAATCACCCACAGTGAGCCTCTCCTTGGGACGCCATTCTGTACATTGATCATTTTTGCTGCCCTTCTCTGCACCTTTCCCAGTTCTACTATATTTTTTTCTGAGATGGGGTGACCAGAACTGTACATAATATTCAAGGTGTGGTTACACAATAGATTTACGTAGTGGCAGTATGATATTTTCTGCTTTATTCTTTATCCATTTCTGAATAATTCCTAACATTCTGGTTTTGCTTGTTGACTGCTACCACACATTGAGATGAGGTTTTCAGTGAATTGTTCACAATGAAAGTTGTTAACCTCTTTCAAACAGAGGCTACTTCTTAATTCTTGTTCTCATGACCACTTTTTAAAGAATTTAACACCTCCTAACTCACTTTTACCTCCCACGTATTTCTATGGGCAGGTGGGCTAAAGGAAGGATGTAAGGGAGTGTACTTGCTTCTCCTATGAAGTGGGGTTAAAATAAGGAGGGCAGAGACTTACTTTTGGGGACTTGCTTGTGTGTCCTGGAAGGAGGTAATTACCCTTTCCTCTGAGTCCTCTGCTGTCTCCAAAAAAAAACCAGCCCTTTGTCTTTTGTGTTTATCTCTGCTTCACTGACTGCTTGTGATCCCAATTCCCCCCCCCCCCCCATTTTCAGTTCCTTGCCAAGTTCCCAAGCAGGGAAATCAGGGGAAGAAAAAAGCTTTTTAACCCTAGGCACTTCTTCTCATGGAAAGAGAGGAAGAGTTACTCGAGAATAATTCTTCTGGAATAACTACCTTTGCTCATGAGAACAAGTCCCTACTTATGTGTTTGTTTAGGCACAATGGGACCCTAATTTTAGTTGAGGCCTCCAAGAGCTCCCATCGGACTTATAATGAATATTCTGCCCCATTTGGATGCAAACAAGTATGTGACTCTAATAAGATCCTATTCCTTTCTCAGAGGATGAAGGGAGCCCAGATGTTTCTTCCATGTGTGACTGACATAGATCTGAGAACACTGTAGTGTAATAGGGATCCTACAGAGAAAATTATGGCCCAGACAGCTTGCAGTACAACATTCAAGATTTTGAAGGGACAGCCCCACAAAATATCTACAGCCTCAGTCATAATCTTTCTACAGCAGCACCCTCCCTGCGCACAGCAGTGAAAGCTTCAATCCAAGCAAGCCAGAACTGAATGTGTAAAGTGTGGCCCCCAAAACTGCAACAGCAGCCTGGGCCTGCATCGAACTTCATTCAGTTTTGGGTGGGAATCCACTGTGCTTCAGGGATTTTGCTTGGGTTCTATTGCTGTAGTGAAAAACAAGTCAAGGTGCAATAGGCAGAAGAGGCCTATGGTGGGCCTTGGAGTCTGGCTTGGTTTTGGTTCCTTCTATCTTTTAAACACACAGGATGATGTAATCAGAGCTGAAACCATTAACAGTGGGAAATACCACCATTTTGGTGGTGAGGTAGAAACTTACCAGCTTTGATGATGGTTTTTTTGGGTTTAAGAAATGTCTTTCAGTACTTTCATCGTGGTTGTCATTTTTCAGTCATACTGCCACTTGTTTATATATATATATATATATATATATATATATATATATATATATATATATATATATATATATATATATATTGCCCTTTAAAAAAACAAAACAACACATTTTTACATTTTGAGATTTCCTTTTGTTGTTGTTTTTTGTTTTGGGAGATCAGATGGAAGTGACAACTGTAAAATTCATAGCTGAAATCCAAAAGCAGCGAGTGAGCAAAACTCATCTGGAACAGAAAAATTGTCACAAAAATTCAGCAAGGTTCCGAAAATGATGAGAATTCCTGATGATTTGGAATGGCTGATTTTCTTTTAGTTTTAGGTTCATTTCTGAGTGATAAAAATAAAGATTCTCCATTAACTGGACTGTAGGTACAGTCCTCCATCCATTAAAGTCATTGGGAGCTAAGACATTGATTTTAATGGATGGAGGCTGTTCTTTCTGTTACTGAGGAGGGATGTCTGGGCTCCATTTCATGAACTATGAAAAGAGAACAGTTCCACATGATAGCATGTAAAGTGCTTGGTGACCCACTGATTTGCCTCCCAGGTGTATCCACAGACACTGTTGTATTCTAAATGCACAGTATATTAATATCACACCTCTTGGTAGATGCCAGTTCCCTACAAACTAGGAACAGAAAACTATTCCTCACTTGGCCACATAGTATACAAATGTCTGGAAACAGTAGCAGTTGAAAAGCTAGCACAGCAATGTGGTAGACAACCGAAACATCAGGAAAGAAGCATGAATCCTTGGGAAAATAAATTCATCAGTGGTCACACCATAGTATTTTCACAAACATTTCATAAATACTACAAGTGAACTAATACCAGGAACATGAACAAGATGTTTGTTACAACTTAAAGTTGGTAGAATTTTTTCATTCAAAAAGGGAATTAAGGTAATTTTTTTATATAATGGGAAATTTTCCATTTAATTTAAAAAAAAAAAAATAGTTGAGTTTTGATTATTGGAACCCAAATTTAGAGGGAGTTGGAAACCAAAGTGTACTGAAAATTGAAAACCAAAATAATATTCAACATCCCCAAATGTTCAGAGAAATAAAAAGAAATATTTAGATAAATGGGGAAAAAACTCTTTTGCGAACAAGGCAGAACAAAAATATTAGAATTATGGGGAAAAAATATTATGCCATAATTCACCAACCATGTACTCCAGAGTAAACCAAAACTAATCTAAACTGCCTAACTGAGTGAGACCAATGGTCCATCTTAACCCAGTATTGTCACAACCTGACACGGCAGCAGCGGTTTCAAATTCAGGTCCAAATCCAACTCTTCTAGGGTCTCTGGCAGAGGCCATCCCAGCATGCTACCTGAGACTTCTCCAAGCCCCCAGCAGAGGCTTCCCCCAGGCGTGCTACCAGAGGTCCTAAAGTGGAGATGCCAGGAATTGAACCTGGGACCTTATACATGCAAAGCACGTGCTGTTACCACTTGAGCTATAGTCCCACTGAAGTCTTATGGACTTCATAGTAGAGGCTACTAACACTTTACGAACTGTTCCCTGCTCTACTGCCTTCCCACTAAGGTCCTTTTCACACAGACACAGTCAAGGAGCACCCCCAGACTCCATACCTGGTGAACCATTGTGATGGGGCCATCACTCCCACCGCCTTACCCACCAGCATCACCAAGTTTCTCTGATAGATTCCTCCCATACACAGTGTGTGTCCTGATTTCTTCGACAGTTGTTGGTGCGTTGGCCGGGAATCGCTACGTGCCCTGTCGGGACCTGGCAGACTGAGGATTGTCCTTTCCCAAAACCCAATGCGCAATACCAAGGTAAGAGAACCTTTTGAAATCTCTATTGGGTTTTTGGTGAAGGACTGCCATAGGAGGCTAGGCACCCAGATCAGTGGCCTATGCGATTTGACCTGTGGGAAGGAGTCTGTCAGATATACTGATAGCGTAAGGGGGTGGGGGGAAGGATTTTGGAAATCTGGGAAGTGTGAATTGAGAAACAGGTGTGAATTGAGATTATAACCGCTGCCCAGGTCTGGGACTGAAACAGAGTCTAGCCGCCATAGGGTCATTGTGATAATGGCTCTGAAAGCAAGGAGGCTTGGTGGAACGCTTTGACCCAGTGGGAATGAATGCAAATGAACCTCTCCCTTTCCCCTTCCATGGTAATGAGCCTCTGACTGCAGTTGGGAAGACGCTGTTGGACATTGCTCTGGCATGTCCCTTGGACACACGCTGTAGTTAGAAGGACTTCCTTAATAAGCCTTTCCTGTGTGATTGTCCTGTGTGAATTGAGAAAAAATGGTGGGGGGGGTTTCAAAGGATGTTCCCACCCCGCCAAAAAGTACTTCAGCATTTTATATGTATAAATATTATGGCCAGAAGACTTGTAGATTTTTGATAAATGGAATTGGTATATCAGAAAGGATCCAACAAATTAATTAGGCTAATTATGGTTATTGATTGTTAGGGATGGGTGAACAGATCACGGTTCGGGTTTGGCCATTCGGTTCGGCTGCGTTCAGTTCGTCCGTTCGGTTTGGCAGTTCGATTAGTTTGCTGGGTTCGGGTTCGGCCATTCGGTTCGGGTTCAGCTGTTCTGGAAATGTTTTGTTATGGGTGTTTTTGTTGTTTTTTATATGTTTTTTGGTTTTTTATTTGGTTTTAGATGGGGTTTTTTTGTTTTTATATTGGGGTTTTTTTTTTATATTGGTTTTTTAATTTAATTTTTGTATATAATATATATATATATCTACACTAAATCTAACTGCTATTAACTATTCTAAATGCTATGAACTAAATGGATTATCTAATAAGTATACAGACCTACTCCTACAAACACTAAAACTAAATCACTAACACTATCTCTATCACTAAGCTAACTCCTACAACTGTCTACTGTCCCTAACCTATTTCTCTCTCTCTCTCTCTGTGTATATATATGGGATGGGGGGAATCACAAATAGAAGAGGAGTCTGTAGTGAAATACATACATTACATACTCAATGAGTCTGTACAGTGCATAACACAAGGTTTCAGTTTATGGTTTAAGTTTCATTTCATTACAAAAGTGAAATGAAACTTAAAGCAATCTAAAAATCCTACTCAACGCCTGCTGTTCAGGAACAGTGACTAGCTCAGAAGGTGTTGGGAAGGGGGGAGGCAGATAATTAGTTTCGTTTCTTGCAAGCCTCTCCACCCCTGGTGCCTGGAAGTCTGCTCCTCAGTGACTGACACCTCCCTGTCATGTTTGACCTTCCAGTGAACCTTTTTTTGCCACCCGAACGCGATCCGAACTGTTCGGTCATTTCAACGTTCGGAATTGATTTCGGTTCAGCCAGTTCATGTTCGGATTTGGGTTCGGATTCGATCATCCAAACAGGCCAAGTTTGGGCCAAACTCTGAACTTCCGAACCACGTTCGCCCATCCCTATTGATTGTTTTAAACATTATGTGTGTGTTTGTTTAAAATATATGCTAGCATAGGAATTTGCCCGGTTGTACAGGACAACATCAGGGAAAGAACACAGGTTCTTAACAGGAACTCCCTCTGCTTTTACAGAGCGGCGCTAATTAAATTTTGTGAGAGATAGTTTTCCAATTATCTATGTTGAAGTAAAGGGTTAAACTGTATGTTGATAAATTGGAGCAGGGAGATGTCAAAAGTGATGGGAAACAGGGGCGAATGGAATGTATGCAGAGAGAGAGGCAATCAGAAAACCTGATTGGATGTTAGAAGCAAGGGGCGGAATAAAGCAAGTGACGTGTAAGAAATAGAAAGATTTAAGAAGAAAATAAAGCTTTGTTCATGGTTTGTGATTTAAGCATTGGAAAACATGAGTGTCTTTAGTTAAATAACTAGGAATAAATGGTTTGTTTGTAAATTAGAACTAGTGACAGGTGCCGGAACCAAAGCTGCAGGTTTTGTTTTGGTGCTTGTTATCTTGTTTGTGTTAAAGTGAAGAAATCAACTGTACTGCTAGGGCAGACTATGCTTCAAATCAGGGAAGCAGTATTATTGGACCTTACTGCTTCCGCAGTGCCACAGGTGTGGAGCCCCTTCCCCCATATAGCTGAGTAGAGAGTTCCCTTTGATTAGTTGCCAGAGGGGGACAAATGTTATGCTTGGTTCTTGGATGGCTCAGAGAAATATGTCAAGGGGGAGTGGGGAAAAAAAACCTGTTTTACAGCCAATTAAGGGCACTGTTTCATTTCACATGGGTAAAGACACGCCAGCTGATTTGACTGCGCTGGAAATGTCCCAACCCAAAATACATTTGTATAGACTCTCATGGGCCATTGCAAATACAAACTCTTTGGGCCCCCAAATGAGAACAGAAAAAAATAATAATTGATTAATCCATGATGGGCTGTTGTGGGGAGGTGATTTGTGGAAATAAGTGATTGAGATTATCTGGAAAGTCCCTGTGACAATGTCAAATCTCTATGCCAGGGACCCCTCCCCAATTACCCAATACAACAGTGTTGTGGATCAGATGATCCAGCCCTGAGGGGTGGAAGCCCCTAATGACATCTTGGGGGGAGATAAAGAAAGATTCCCATATTTTATGCTAATGAGCTACAGCCAGAGGCACTCCCTGTCCTGTGAATACTGTGAGCTGTAGTAACACACTGCTCAAATAATGAATGAGACAGCTTACCCCTACGGGTTCTTTGCAGGGGTAGGCTGAGGCGGTGGCAATTAAGGCACCTGATTATGATGGAAATGAGATCACCTGGACAGACTCAGGTTCCCCTTTACCCAGTATTAAAATAAACAAGGTGGCGATGGGACAAACTTAATATCCTGCCTTGCTTTTAACTCCCACACAACCTTGTGGATTGGACTCATGGAAGTGACTTGCGCTGGGATATCTATTGGTCATCTTCATGCCCGGCAACATCTGGAGTGTAGATAACCTGGCCTTCTAGGGTACACTTCCCTATTAAAAAAGATGTTTTGATTGGAGGTCACACATGGCAGGGTGCGTGACTTGGAAAATTTGTCATGGCGGTAATAGCCACAGGTGAAGGGAATATATAATGAGTGATGAGAACTGGTGACTCAATAATTATTTGTCTCGACAGAGGCAAACTGAAATGGCAGGAGTAATCAACAACATGATTCCTGCACCTTTGGATGCAGTTGTGAACCTCTGTGTCAGAGCTGCATGGCTTTGCTAGAAAATAGCTTTTGTGTATGATTTTAACATTTATGTTTATAGTTTGTAGAAAGTTTACTGTTCCTTCTTGCCTCTCACCAATATGGCTTTCTATTTCCTGGTGGGGGATACTGAATTTATTGAAGGAACTGAAATGTTTTTGTGTTAATTTCCTTATGTTGTTAGCAATTAGGGCAATTATGCTTAATTACCCAAGGCAGATGCATTTTTTACTTTGGCCTTGCACCTTGTTGTAATAGTATTGATTAGTAGAATGATTGTTTAATGCTTTGTACATGTGCCATCACTTGTATAAGATGTGGCATTGTTTGAAGAAATGTGAAAGAGGATTACAGGCCTNCTGTTAGAGAATTAAAGCGGGTTGCTGGGGTTCTGGAGAAACTAGCCAATGCAACAACCCAAGGCTTTGACATGCAGCAGGAGGCAGGACTCAGTGGAGGAGTGCTACTGCTGGACTGTGTACTGTTTTTGAGTAAAATATTAAAAGTTAGCTACTGCAGAGAAGTCTGATAAATTAAACTATAAATTAAACTTGTAGCAGAGTGAAAATAGGACGCCCAGAGCCTAGCTTCGGGTCTGTGTTGGCTAATGAAAGCATATTTTTTTTTATTACAAAGTATGTTACATGAGCAACACAACAGCAATGATTTTAAGATTAATAGAGAATTAATAGACAATGACTGTGTAATATAAAAGTATGAAGAAATTTATAAACGGAACACTGCAGATTAGAACCGCTGGAATGAAAACTACAGAATGCAAGTGGGGAACCTAAACCACTATGCTACCATGTCTTATTGGCTATGTATGACTTCAGACTTCATATGCATGCATGGATGGGATCCCGAGAATGTTTTAGTTTTTAAAACTTATTCAAAAGTTTTTGAATAAGTTTTAAAACTTATACGTTTTTAAAACTTATTTTAAAAAATCATAACAACTGGAGTGATGATGTAATAATTAGTTCATGGTTAGGAAAGGGGTTGAAAATACTACTCATAACTGTAATAAGGCTTTTGCTATGCATGCACTGTATGAAAATGTTATAATTTTCAAGCAAGTGATGTAGTAGGAACCTTAAACCTTTAAATACAGAGCATAGTGGAAGGGAGGGAGCTACCGCCTGCCAACAGCTATGTGAATGGTCCCTTTAAATTTGCAGCTTGCTGCTTTTGTGTTGGTTTGAGATTTTCCAACAGTGACAATGGCTTTCCTGGAGTCAACGTTGGCTTTTTCAATGGCTTCTGTGAGGTAAACAAAGGGCAACGTGTGCCGCTGCCAGGACGGCAAGAAACCATGCCCCCTGTCATTGGTGCAGCAACGATGGAGCACCTACTAATGATTGGTAAGTTGGCTCTAATTAAGTTTAAAGTTCAAGTCTGTTCACGTTGACTGCGGCAGACTTTCTTATTGTTTATTGGATAATTGGAATTTAATTCTTTAACAGGGGAAGCACTTTGGAGATGTTCTGCGTATGCCATCAAGCAGCTGGGCACTATAGCGATGGTGCTGCAAGGACTGGCAGTTCTCCAAGACCGGCTGGGTGAGTACAGGCGTGCTTCATGGACGTGGACCTGAATAGGCAGTAGTATAATGTCAGTACTGTTTGATAATGTGCGTTACGTTTTTTTTTTGGGGGGGGGGGCTCCTAGTTGAAAGATTTGAGCAAGACCACGAGGACCGGAGGAAGGAGATGGAACACCTGCGAGGCCTGATGGTGCGCATTCTCCAGAGGCTCGAGCCTGAAAGGCAGGATGCCACGGTCGAGGTTGAGGAGGAGTTCGAGGGGGTTAATAATGATGAGCCCTTCATAATTTTGATCCCTGATTAATCAGGGGAGTGGGAGAAATCGTTTTTAAAAGTTTTAAAAGAGTTTTAAAAAGATGAGAGTTTATTATATTTATTTTGTTACAATGTTATATTTTTGTATGGGTTTTTAAAAGTTTTTTTAAACACTAATTTCTTTATATACTAATATTAATTTTCAGTCAATTTTCTATTATTGTATATGTTTTGTATAGTTTTATACCTGTTTGTGAATCTTTTATTCAGTAATAAAAAATCACTTGTGAATGAATAACAATATTTTTCACTTTTCTTTTTCCAATACATCCAACAATGCATCTTTGTGTATGCATTGTTTTCCCCACATATTGTATTTTTAAATTGTTTTAAATTTTTTTATTGTTTTAATGAATGTTGTTTGCCGCCCTGATCTGCCATGTGGGCAGATATAGATAGATAGATAGGTTTGTTTGTTTGTTTCCCTCTCCACCCCTCCAGGCCACACATCCACCCTGATCCCTCTGCACTCCTCAAGGCCATACACCCACCCTGATCCCTCTGCACCCCGCCAGGCCATGCGTCCGCCATGACCCTCCATGATTCCTTGATTTAAATTCCTTGATATAAATATGTGTGTGTGTGGCACGGAGTATATGTGTGTGTGTGTGTATATGTACATATGTGTATGCCTCTGCATATGTGTATGCAGAGGCATACATATATTTATGTATATGTTTATAAGGCTAGAGGCTAGTACCTCGAGTAGTTGAAAGTTGAAACACTCTCGACCGGGGGGGGGGGGNCGGGGAGTGGGGGACTTAAAGTTTCCTAATGCTTTGAGGGTGGGGGAGTTCACACAATGTTCACTAACAACCCTACTAACTGCAGTTAGCTGTTTAGTGTTAACTGTTAACATAACAAAGAGGTAGGCATGGCAGCGGGTGTGTGATGCAGATGAATGTCATTCACTCAGCTCATCCTGTGACTTTGACTCCGAGGGCTTGGGGGGGGGGGGTCATGCTTTCACATGGCCAATGTGAAATAAAGCCCGCCTCCCTGTGATAAATGCCTCTGGCTGTCAGCTGTCAGTCACAGGGAAGGACTGTGCTTATTGGTGTGCGTCCGTTGCTAATTAAATGACCCGTGTGGGCAAGGTGGGGCTGGTTCATCCGGCTACAGCTTTAAGCCATTTCTGTCTATATGGTGGGAACATGGGAGGGGACGGTCTCGAGCGACGCAGCACGCCTCAGTAAAAGCAGTAGAGACACAGAGTGATCATTCTTGTTTAAAGTTAACAACTAAACAAGAAATAGTAATTGTAGACTGACTCAACATACAAAGCACTGTATGGAATTTATCATTCATGAATTTATAATTCAGGTCTCTGAGTGTGACCACATACACAGGTTTAATGCTATAAAAAAACAGTCATGGCACACTAAAGAAGGCAAACTTTCAATAATGCAGATGAATGTCATTCACTCAGCTCATCTCTCAGCTGTGCTGTGACTCCGAGTGCCTAGAAGGGGAAGTAGGGGACACTGCTTGTTGTGTCCTGATAACACAACACAGCAATAATTTTATGATTAACATACAATAACAGTAATGTAAAAGAAAAAAATATTAAAATTTAAAAGTGACATGGAACAGTGGGTATTCAAACCCGTGAAAGGACAGCTTTAAATTGTACAGCAAGTGGGAACCTTAACAACTATGCCACCCTACTGTATTGATTGTTCAGGAGTTGTGAACTACAGAGCTCTGACTCCTTCTAGACTGAGGAAGTGCGTGGAATGAGGATTGTAACAAACTCTTCTGCATGGGCTTCATTCCTTCAACTTTCTGTACCGGTCTGATGTAAAAAATGACTCTGTCAGCCAAAACACAGGTCACCTTAAACTCCCACCAGGAGGTTTGCTCAAAAAACTTTAGTCTGGAGGTCAATTTACGTTTACATAAAAGATCAATTTACCATTAAATAAAAAGACCATTCCTTGAACTTCCACCCAGACATGTGCATGTATGTATTTGAGAAGAATGGGCAATGATTGCAGCACAGAAGGACAACACAACATCAGCAGTCAGCACAGCAAACACATGTGCAGCAGCACACCAGCGCTGCATACTCCCTTCACGGAATCACGATAAATGCTCATAACTGGGTATTTTCAGATGTTACGAGATCACGCTCAACCACAGTGAACCACAGTCAATCCTGCAGCGGGGCCAAAGCGCCCTGAACAAAGCATGCAGCGTCACTGCCAAGCAACCAGCAACACCACAGGCACTGGAGGGAGATTTAAAGGGCAATCTGCTGCAGGGAAATGAGGCGGGATGGAGCGAGGTGGAGGCGGAGGAGAGCAGTGGGAGAGAGAGCGAGGGAGGAGGCAGTGGCAGTGGTGGAGGAAGTGCAGGCGGAGGAGGAAGAGGGACAACACCAGCAGCAGCCGGGACAGGACGCCCCAGGGACATCAGCCGGACCAGGGGATGAGGCACCCTGGAAACAGGTAAGAGGAACCAAGGGGAAGGGACAAGATGGCACAGGGGCACCAAGGGGGGGCAGGGGGTCCACCCGGGCACCCGGCAGGGAGGGGGGAAGGGGTGGGCCGTGAAAGGGGCCAGAAATGCACCCAATCATAACCTCACCTCCCCTGCATCCTGCAGACATGGAAACGGGCCCAGGTGGATGAGTCCCTGGAGGACACAGACCCAGCCCAGGTGGAGGAGGAGGTGGTGGAAGAGGCAGTGGAGGAGGAGGACCCACAGGGGAGACAGGGGATAAAGCCCTATCACAGAGGGGACCAGTGGGGGTTGCAGGAGACCCGGGACTTCATAAGGATCTGGGGGACCCTGGAGTACCAGTTGGAGCTCACGCTGTTTTTAGTCTTATATTGCCTCCTGTGCCCATTACTGAGCGACGGGGGTGGTGTGGTGGAGGTTCGTATCGGCTCCCATTAGGGATGGGCGAATGCGGTTCGGTAGTTTGGTGTTCGGCCCGAACTCAGCCTGTTCAGACAACCGAACACGAACACGAACCCAAACGCGAACATACCGAACGGAACCGAACACCGAAAGGCGAAACGGCGAACACACCAAACAGATCCGAACACCGAACGATGAAATGGCCGAACAGTTGGTTAAGTTCGGATCGCGTTCGGTTGTGTTCGGGTAGCTAAAACATGGTCTGTCAGGTCACTGGAAGGCCAAATGTAGAGGGAAGTCATTTGACTCAGCTAGGAGCAGACTTCCAGGCACCAGGGGTGGAGGGTGGAGAGAGTGGCTTCGAGTAGCAGCCAGCCTGACAAATCACCATCTCTTTTCGCCTCAGACCACTGGCTTGGCAGTCTGCAATTGGCCATGGGCTAGGCTGCACGGAGCCAATGGGGCTTGATTTGAGGCAGGCGCAGCAAGAAACAAAGCTTTCTGCCTCCCCCATTCCCAATACTTTCTGAGCTAGTCACTGTTCCCAACAGCAGGCGTTTCAGAAGGCTCCTCTTCACCCAGCATTTTCCACTCCAGCTTCGCAATCCATTGCTGCCATCCTCCTCCTATTTCACCCATCAAACCCTCATCTACC
>QEPC01011413.1:172462-254518 GCA_003113815.1 Sphenodon punctatus
CTCGGCCACCTCCTCCTCCTCGAGTGGCAGTGGCTGTGGCAGCACTGGCAAGTTGGCCCCCAGCCGGGGGATCCTCACCACAGCCTTCTTCATTTTTTATTTTTTATTTTTTTTAAACAAGTATCTCTCTCTCACCCAACAAACAAACCGAAGCAAAACGCACAGCCAGCCAATCCAACAAAGTCATACACAGTCCAACACAGCCAAAAACACACCAACTGAGTCAAACACACACACACTCGCCACAAAGCTCCGCATGCACATGAATTTCCATTTTTCGGTGCTTCCGCTTTCGATTTTGGGCTCTCGCGTGATTTCAATGACCGAACGGCCGAACACAAACTCGTCGAATGGCCGGACACGAACGGCCAAACACGAACTCGTCGAATGGCCGAATGGCCGATCACGAACGGTCGAACACGAACGGCCGAACACGAACCGTGGTCTGTTTGCGCATCCCTAGCTCCCATGTAGGGGCCAGCCCAGGGAGCCTCCGGGGGTGGGCCGGGTTGTGGAAGCCCTCATGCCTTAGCCTCCCAGCTGATATGTCTCATCAGGGCATCCCGGATGTGCTTGGCATAACTGTACTCCCTCGGGTTCTCAGCATTCATGTACAGGGGCACCGGGCCGAGGGGTCGGATGGGCTCGGGGTATTCCAGGGCTTCCCCCTCAGTCTCGCACACATGATGCAGCACACAGCAGGCACCGATCACCAGGGCCGAGGTCTCCACAGTGTAGTTCAGCCGGCTACTGAGGCTACTCCAGCGCTGCTTGAGGGCCCCAAAGGCTCGCTCCACCACAGTCCTGTTGGAACACAGGTGGGTATTTGTATAGCACCTCCACAGGATTGCGTGTAGCACTTCTATCTGATTATTAAAATCAGGGGGGGAAAGTTCTGTACCAAACCGCACTTGAGTCCATGGTTTTGCTTTAAAAGCTTGCAGGGCTACCTTAACTTCTGGAATTTTTTCACTGTGGTAGAATCTTATCACTGCTTCAGCAGATGCCCTTAGTGCAGTGGGATCAGTGTGTGCCGCAGTCTGTGTGCAGTGGATGGGGGGAGGGGACACCCATCTACACCCACCTACACCTATCAACATGCATGGAGTAATCGTTGTTTTTGCCTGTTGTTCTGTGTGTGGGGGGAATGGGTGGAGGTGGGTGTGCATGGGAGCGCACACACATGCACACACTCCACTAAGGCATTTACATGGGTGGTACAAATGCAGGAACACCCAATTTCTGGAAGTTCATTTGTGGGTGCCGCCCTTGTAAAGAGGGCCTTAGTATCTTATACCAAATAGCCTCTGTAATAGGGATGGGTGAACAGATCGTGGTTCGGGTTCGGCCATTCGATTCGGCTGCGTTCGGTTCGCCCGTTCGGTTCGGCTGCATTCGGTTCGTCAGTTCAGATGTTCAGCTGTTTGGTGGTTCGGGTCGAATGTTTAGTTCAGATTCGGTATTTAATTCAGTTGGTCTCGGTTAGTCTTTAGTTTGGTGCAATTGGGAACTGAAAATGACATTTGGTTTTTGAAATAAAAGGAAAAAACTAAAAAACATATTTCTGGCTATAGAATTTTTGTTCCTTATTACTTTTTGATGAAATTTAGGGACATTGTACCCCCAATGGAGGAAACTAGATGTACCAAAATTCGGAATGATTAGGTAAAGGAAACCAATTTCAGAAGCAGTTGAATGTTGTGATTTTAAGAAAAGCTCCATACACATTCATGGCTACAACTTCTTTATCTTGCATCCAATATTCATGAAACTTGTGCATATTAAATCTCTCCATATGCTTAATATTTCTGCCAATTTTAGGAAACAGTGGATAAAGGGTCCCAAGGGTATAAGACATTAACCTGAAAATACATTTCCAGCTGTTACATTTTGATATTCCATTCTGTTTACAGGATATTTGACAGTAACGTATCAAATACCTTTCCTGCCATTTCAGCAAATGTACAGGAGATTTTGATAAAGGGACCCAATTATATAAGCAATTGATGTTGTCCCTGTGAAGATCATTATTCAGATGAATATCAGCATATTCAGTGCCAGTCAGAGGCAGGCACCCTGCATGGCAGGGGGAGAGAGACTGTAGGAGGAAGGATGTGGAGCAACCCCAAAGACTGACAGACACATTCAATGGCCAAACACATTACTGCAAGCTTCTAGCTTTACAGGACCAATTGGTAGTGGCTTCGAGGTGGGCATAGGGGGCGGCCCTGAGGCGGGCATAAGCAACATAACTGGGACTTCTGAGATAGCATCCCAGCAGTCAGGAGACATAGTTTAAACACATCCAGGCTGGCCAATTATCATCACAATCACATCCTGCAGCACTGAGACAGAGGACATAAGAGAATTTCTATTGACTCTTTCCTAAACAGATGCTTCTGACTTCCCAGAAACAAGTGGGGGAGATATGTTGGGATGGTCCCAGCACAGAATGAGGATATTTGGTTGACATTTCTGTTGGCCAATTTGCATCACAAACCGATCTTATACCACAGTGACATAAGAGAATCCCAGGCATAGGCCCCTTCTCTACATATGTTGTACAGGCATATAAAATTGGGACCCTTTATAATATCTTTTGGATATTTGGCAGAGATAATCATGAAAGTGAAATATATAGTCCTGCCAAATTTCATGCACACTAGTTGGACTACAAAGATGTTATAGTCAGACATACATTTATATGTTAATTGCTTATACCACCAAGATATTTTTTCCAATCCTTCTGAAATTTGGCAAAGATAGTTAATATGGGAAGGGGTATAAACTAAACAAGTTTCACCTACATTAGATGTGAGTAAAAGAAGTTACAGCTAAGAATGTATATGTAGAATATTGCAAAATACAATAATTCAACTGCTTCTAAAATCGGATTCCTTTATCCAATTGTTTTAAAATTTGGTGCACATAATACATTCTCTTGAAGGTAGAGATACTCCAATTTTCAGCCACATAACGTAAAAAACAAAAATATTAAAGCCAATAATGTGTTTTCCATTGAAACCAATGGAAATTCAATTCCGAACCCATCCGAACCGAACGTTCGAATTCGAGTTCGGTTCAAACGTTTGGTTTGGTTGACCAAACTATTCAAGTCAGGTCTGAACTCCGAATTCGAGTTCGGTTCGGTCGACCTAACTATTCGAGTTCGGTCCGAACTCCGAACTTCCAAACCGCGTTTGCCCATCCCTACTCTGTAAAATATAATTCATGTATGGAACAAAGCACAAAGTGCACTTGTAAAATATCTCATACCATTAAAAGCAACTGAGGGCTAGACATGAAACAAGAATTCTCGGAAGCAAGACTTTAGCTGATATTTGCACAACGTGGGAATTTACTGACTTTCCCGCAGTTTTCTCCATTTTCTGCTATTTTTTGCAACTTCAACAGAACTGCAATGCATTAGACCCAAGACTCGTATGTGCCCCATGCACACCATCAGGAGCTGTGGTGATGAAAACTGGGGATGTGCTGGAAATTGCCATAAAAGTGCTGTAGAACTGCCATAAAACTGTCATAGGGTGAAAACAGTCATGATGTTAACACATTTTAATATTTTTTATGCATGTTGAAGGACTATATTGGTGCTTTATGCAGTCCTGCAACATGCACAAGAAATGTTAAAGTGGTGCTAAAGTGGAGTTAGCATCATGTCTGTTTTTTCACCCATAAAATACCCAGAAAGTGACAAAAAAAAACCCAGAAACGGTGGTGGTGGTGGTGGTAATATACATACAGCCAGCACGCTGGCTACATATCCTAGGGAGGAGAGGCCACCCCTGCCTGGGCCAGGTCGGGGAACTGAACAAACATTTCCACCGGTCAATCAGGCCGGGAAGGGGGGCCAGAAGAAATGTGAGGCCAGGCAGTCCCACCCCCTGAAATGACAGGCAGTCATGGCAGGCCCTACACCAGGACTGGGATGGCAGCATGAACAAACACGCCTGCCCACAATGCTCCACCTGGGCAGCCCTTGAACCTGGACTGTGGGCCCGGTTCCTTACAAGACCACAATTCCTGGGCAGCCACCTACATGGTCGAGGGCTGTAGCGGGCCCACATCTGGTTGCCCGCTAACAGATGCATGGATAAGACTCTGGCCCAGGTGGGTCATAGCAGGCAGAGTTACGTTTAGGATCCAAAGTGAACAAAAAGTGATGAAAAGTTCCGGAAAGTGGTAAAAATGACAGTAAAAATTGTGGAAGTGCGGAATCACAGAAAACTGACCAAGTACTGACAGACACGTGCAAGCACTCCCAAAAGGTCAATATTTCCCTTCAGAACTGGAACAAACACTTGCCCTTGTCTCAGTCCTACCGAGGGCTGGCCTATGTACTGAAAATATGTTATCAGCACAAAAGACTGGGCGATTTCAGACATTACGTGTCTGAAATTCACCCCGGCTGAACCACGGTCAAACACGGGCCGCGTTTGACTGTGGTGCACATCTGTTGGCTCACCGCCAGATGTGCACCACAGTCAAACGCGACCCGTGTTTGCATTCACCACACTTCTGGACCTCCGGACGCAAGGAGGTCAAGAAGTGTGGTGAAAGGCCACCACGGCCGTGGTGAACGGAAGGTAACATCTGTTGGCTCACCGCCAGATGTGCACCACAGTCAAACGCGACCCGTGTTTGCATTCACCACACTTCTGGACCTCCGGACGCAAGGAGGTCAAGAAGTGTGGTGAAAGGCCACCATGGCCGTGGTGAATGGAAAGTAACATCTGGTTACTTACCATTGACCGCAGTCAATGACATTCACCCCTGCCTGTGGTTGTGGCAGTGGCTGCTGCCCTTCAGAAGGGGGGAGGGCCTCTGGGGAACACAGGGGGTGGGGCTGTGAGGCAGCATGCTGTACCGTGTGGCCTTGCCCCCTCCGGGAGTGTGTGCCGCTTTAGACGTTACAGGCGGGCGCTTTCACAATGGATCGTGGGGTGGTTCGGACCACACCCGGCGGCAATGGGACGCATGTCTGTTGGCACGCCCCTTCACCCCCGGCTGTGGTCCGAACCACCCCATGGCGAAAGCGCCTTCCCATAATGTTTGAAATCACCCACTATCTCAGAAAAAGAGTTTATCGCAAGTTTGGGGCAGAAGAAGAGGGTAGGAGAAATATTAATAGTTTATGCCCTTTACACTGACACTAGATGCTAGAGATACTGTTCTCACAACAGCTTTATAGGTATTTTAGGTGTCCAGGGAAAACTACTGCAAGACAATGTGCCCTGTTAGCATTCCAGTAAATTACATTAGTAGAAGGAAAGCCCCTGAGGTATTCATTTGGAAGTTTTCCAGTATTTTCTGGTAAACTTCAAGCAGGGATTTACATTAGTCAGCAAATTACTGGGTTACTTAGTTTGAACACTGCAGATGAGTTCTGGCACTGGAGCTCTCCTTCCCTTCAATGGTATGATGGGAATTGAAAACTCATTATAATCATGGAAATAAATTTGAACGTCTCAGAAGTGCTGAGGAGAGAGATAAAATATCTGTTTGCAAAGGAAAGAGATAGAACCAGCCAGCTAGTGAAAACAATGGAGACATTTCTGCCTCATACTAACCTGCACATTAGCATCAGAAAGAACTACTTGAATAATTTAGGATTCTGCTATAAAATGCTGGCAAGTATTGACAAGAAGATAGCTTTTTTCATTGTTTGAAAGAGACTGATAATGGAACACATTATGGAAAGTTCTGAGATACTCCTGCATGTATCATTTCCACAAGTAACAATGCCATAACCTTTCTTATCATGCCACTCAGCAGGCTGTGTGTAAAGCTATGTTGCCCATGAGACATACATTGGAAAGTTGTGATGGTGTCAATGAATCAAGAAATAGGCTTTATTCTACACCGGTCAACATGACAACTGCTGTTAACACCCTCTCACTTGCGCCTCACACAATATGCTACAACTAGTGCTGAAACAAGGAGGCAAAAAACAGGGAAACCCATCAAATATACCCTTCCCAAACAAAAAATGGCAGTTTTGGCAATAGCTGATATCAATATACACTCTGTCAGGTAGCATTTTTGATTATTTCAGGTTATTCCCCTACCACCGCCCTCCACCCTATTCCCTGGATGTTGTTTTTTTGTGGTTCAGCTATTTTGGTTACATCAATATTTTGGTGGCATTATTTCAGCACTATTACCTCTACTGTGCTTGTACAATGGCTACAAATGGCATAACCAAAATATCAAAGTGACTGAAAAACTGAAATAACTAAACTGAAAGGAAAAAAAAAAACCTCAGTGAAACCGAATATACCCTTCCCCAAAAGGCTATGCAAGTATTTGCCTTGGTTGTGGATATTATTTGAGTACTCAAAGGGCTACCTGAAAATAGGAATAACAACCATGAATAAAAAAACAATACTAGTTTCATCTCTAGTTAGGACATTGGCCCTTTTTACATGGACAGTGGTGGGTGGGTAGGTGGGTGGGTGTCCTTTCCCACGGAAACACACACACCTCCACTCATCTCCACCCACTGAGTCTTCTCCATTTTTTTGGATGACTCTGAGTGGAGATGGGTGGGTGCTGAGTGGAGGCAGGTGTGCATTGGGAGCATGCATGCATGGTGCACCACCATTCACCACCCATGGTGTTCACACAGGCGAACACCAGTAGAATGCCCATCCACCCACCCACCCACCGCTGCGCCGTTTTCATGGACGTCCCCACTGGTAGAACTCCTTCCCACACAACCAGCGGGGGGGGGGAGTTTCCGTGTAAAAACGGCCATAGACATGTAATCTGTTCTTGATACTAAAGCAAAATCAGGAGGAGGTTGGGAGGTTATAATCATTACCACTTATTAACTAAGTGACCAGTCCAGCCACTGCACCCGATCCCGCATCATGGTCTGGGCTATGATCTGGAATTGGCCAAAGTAACAGACGTTACTTTTGGCTGATTTCGGACCGTGGTCCAACTCTAACCACGATTCTGGCCCAGAATCGTGGTCAAAATTATTCCCGCCGGAGGTTCACCATGGTGAACATGTGGTGGAAATCATTCAGACGTTACGGGACTTTTGGTCACCACAGGGGATTCACTGTGGTTGACCATGGTCTTGTAACATCTGAAATTACCCTGTGACCTTAGCTGGGTCACCAGAGTGTGCTTTCGATCAATGCATTTATTTTCATAGGCCTCAGTTCTTCATCTATAAAATGGAGTCATGCCACCTTTGCTTAGCTTTATTCGGACTGTAATCTTTTTGGGATAGGGACACCTCTTAGTAGCTGTAAATACAATATGCGGCAGATTTCAGCCAGGCTAGTATAATAAAAATATGTGGTAGTAAGAAAACAGAGATTTTACCATTCTGTTCTCATTTTAAGCATAGTCCTAGTAAATCGAAAGCTCACTTAAATCTTGATGGCAGACACCTGAACTCAACTTGCTGATTTTTTTACCTTCACAGCCTGGGCCCTAATTATCTGCGGGACCACCTCACTCCCCACATGCCCATGCAACCCTTGAGATTATCCATGGGAGCCTTTTTGCAGGTTCCCCGGGCGAGGTGGGTGGCCACCAATGTTAGATCTTTTTCAGTGGCCATCCCTGTGCTGTGAAATTCGCTCCCAGAGGAGGCTTGGTTGGCCCCCACTCTTCTGTTATTTTGATGTTTATGTAAGACCCGGCTGTTTCCCCAGGCCTTTGGTGAAGGGGAGGGGGGGAGTTTTTTCCCCTTCATATTTGTGAATTTTAACTGTTTTGATTGTTTTATTGTTTTTATATTTGCTGTTTGCCGCTCTGGGCTGCCCTGTGGGCAGGAGGGGTGGGATAAAATTTTTGTATAAACAAATAAAATTAATTAATTAATTAAATAAATAAATAAAAGCACCCAAGAAGTGAACCCATGAAGCTACTTTCAGAACACCTCTTTAAAATTCTGATTTCATCATTGCTGTGATACATCGTGTCTGGTTATTTCAGTCATGCATATGAACTGTGTCTAGCCTGCCTTGTAGTTGAGAGTGTGTGTGTCAATTATTTTCTCCCTCTTTAATTTGGCGAAAGAACCCTTCTGATCTCACAAACTCCCTGTTCCATGCAAGTGAATGGTGCTACTCTAGTAGTCAGTTGAGCCTGTTGTGTGGGAACAGGTCTTCTTGCTTGAAAGAATACAGGGTGAGGTAAAGAACTAGGTGAGCTAGTAACAAAACAAACAGGCGTGAACTTAGTAGTAACAAAATGGAACTGGTGTTTTTGAATTTGCAAAGATTCGTATTTTTGGATTGTCCTCTGAATATTCAAATAATATCTGCAACTGAAGTACATATTTGCAGATCTGCTCTTTTGGGTATTTTGTTTAGATTATTTTGGTATTTCAGCTATTTCATTTCATTCATTTTGGCAGTTTGTTTATTTCAGTTATTTTGCTTCAACTGCCAAAAAAAAGTCTTGTGGCACCTTAAAGACTAACGAAAATCTCTTTATTTCCACATGAGCTTTCATCAGCAAGAGCTGACCTTCTCAGATGCATGAAGTGATCTGGAAGGTGGGCTCTATATGAAGTTGCAGGGAATTTAAATAGTTTACACACAGATAATAAAACACATAATTAGATCAAGTACTAATCAAAGGTACAGACAAGGTGTTAACAATCAATCAATGGAGAGTTTGCATACCTAAACAACATTCAAAGGATGGCTTAGACGCGAATCTGCTGAATTAGAATTCATCATCAAATTTAGCTCTGTTTCCATTGGTTTGAATCAGGATCTTGGTTTTTTGTCACATTACATAAAATCATTTTTTTGGCTGTTGTTTTCCAGGCTTCATTTCCCCTGTTTTCTAGGGGTGTGCATTATATATATTAGCATTGTAGGATAGATAGATATAGATATAGATATACTGAGAACACAGCAGATAGATGTTTATTGATATAGATGCTTAGATAGGTCCAGGCAGGGACCAATGTTGTTTTTCCTTTTTGTTTTAGTTTTTCGTTATTAAAACCTGTCATATTCATTATTGTTAATAACTAAATTCCATTTCCTATTGGTGTCATCTGTATCAATTTAGACTGGTAAAACAAAAAATTGTTTTCGGTATTGCTTCTGTTGTGGGCTGCCACTAGTGGCAGAAGTGCCAGCAGACACCTTCCCCAGACTTCTCAGAACTTGAAGTTCAACTCCTTCCTCTCTTTCTCATTATAATGCAATAGTAATAAGTGCACAATGGCAGTATGAAAAATGACTAATACGTATGTCTAATTTAAACCTACACTAATAACCTCTACTGTATGCAATATATTCCTATCTAAGCATCTATATCGATAAACATCTATCTGCTGTGTTCTCAGTCTATCTATCTATCTATCTATCCTACAATGCTAATATATATAATAAAAAGCCTAGTATTTACTAATATCTATATAATATCTAATCTGTCTATACACACAAATATATCTATAAATAATATGGACGAGGGAGACAGACGGGAATGTTAAAGAAAAAAGTATAAGGTATATCTATCTAATCTCTATCTATATTATCTATATCTGTAATGTATATCTATCTAACTAATCTATTTGCCCCCGCACTAGGAATAAGGCACAGACACAAAGGATATGGATAAAACTGGCCACAGCTGTTTTATTGAAGCCAAATTTAATTAATAACCTGTTAAGAGAATAAGAAACTGATTAAGCCAATTAAATCCAATTAGCAACCATAAATAGCAGTGGATAGAATTAAAGGTCAATTACCCTAATTCGAATCTTTCCCATGCCAAATTGTAAGGTAAATTAGAATATCCAATTAATCAAAACCTTTTCCATTAGAATGCCAATTAACTGTTGATTACAGTTATAACTAATTAACTTGCGTGAATAACAAGGGGGGTGACGAGATGATATAACTTAACCCTTCTCACTACCTGCGTCAGTACCATAATGCCCACCATTCTGGATTGGAGATACCAGTCCAATCCCCCTCCAATGGACCAACTTGATCCATTTCCCAGAAGGACAGATGCTGCTGATGCAAATCTCAGGACCGATTAAATTCTACCCGTATGCACACAACGCCTGCCCTTCCTTCCTGTGATAATCTGGGGTGCCCATCCCCTAAATCACCCACCAGGTACACCTTGCAGAATGAACCCAATCATCTGCCCATACACCCAGGCTATAAAGCCGTTACCAGGTACTGAACACCGAAGCAGCCACGACAATTAAGATAACATGCCCACACATCCACCCCCGACATTGCCAATAAGAACAGTACTGTGACGAAGTAAAAAACCCTTCTCAAAGGGAAAAATTCTTTCCTGATCCCACACTAAATAGGCGACCGGATTACATCCATGGTACCAGTCCAGGAGTGGGTGGGTGGGCTTCTCTAGTGCGCCACCAACCGAATGATTGACTGCATGGAGTGCTAGACCATGTGGCCATAACCAGCCAATTAGGAAGGTGCCTTTTCATGCTGCCATCTTGGCCTTGCAAGCTCAACCCCGCTCCTACAACCGGCGGGAACGATCCACCTCGCCCCAACCCAGTGCCCCATTCTTTAAGTAGGCAGGCACAAAGGCCCCAACAGTGCACAAGGCACTTAGCAGGGGGAATACCTAAACCTATATCTATCTATATATATGTAAAGGGGGAGGCAGACAGGGGAAGGGAAAAGGTAAAATAAAGGTTATAAGGAAAGGTAAAGTATAACACTGAGGGCTGGAGTCAAACAGCCTGGCCCTACAACATTTAAAGGGTTGCAATGCCCTCCCCAGAGCCTCCATGATTGGTTTGGGGAGGCAGTGAAAAGAAATGAAAGGGGTTCGGCTACTTTTCTGCACCCTGGTGAAGCTGGTCCCTTTCTAAAAGGGTTTCAGCTGCTTTCCTGCACCCTGGTGAAGCAGGTCCCTTTCTAAAAGGGTTTCAGCTGCTTTCCTGCACCCTGGTGAAGCAGGTCCCTTTCAATTTCCAGGATCAAGTGGAAATACTACTGTGTTTGAGAGGGTGGGGAATTACTCCTCTTGCTATTTCTAATAATGATTCTTTTGTTCAATCAAATAGACCTTTTATTCAATAATAGCAACACAATTTAACATACCAATTATAAATGAAGCATTTGCACCTTTAACATATGATCCCTCACCTACTCTGACTACTTCAAATACATACAAAGCATATATTCTTACGTGATCAGAGGTCCACAGTCTGGTTCCAGAAGGAGGGCAGGAAAGGGGCCCAAAAGCCTTGATAGAGAGAGAGCCTAGCTGGAGCAAGTTGCAGGACTTCCTAGGGAGAAGTCCCAAGGGGGGCCAATCATCAAGCTAGCCGGCACCCTGATAAGGGCTAGCAGACAAGCACCATGAAAGGCAACTTCTCTGTATAAAGCTAGCCTTTTTATCCAGTTGACTGCCTTATGATTATCCAGAGTGTGGGGTTGTCAGTGCTAAGCCTGTGGAGCACTCTCATTGATTGCTCAGATCTGGGGTACCTTCTGCTTAGTCATTGGCTTGGGGATTTGCCCTGACTGATAGGGTCGTACCCCTCCTCCTTCCGGAGGGAGGGAGGGTCTGACTCCCTAGCCCTGAGCACCCCACAACCCCCTCTTGGAGGCGCCTTATTGTCTGACCAAGTCATCTTGTTTTTCTCTGGTACCATTTGGTTCTGTTATCAATTGCTGGCCTTTCCTTGTTCTCAGTGTCCCTATGAGTTATAAACTATTCAGTTTTGCTTGGGAAGACAAGGTCTCTGCTTTCTCTCAGGCACCAAATAGACAGGAATATTGCCTCCTTCACACCAGTTCACATACTATTCTGTAATTTAGGACTCTTTGACCATTTGACCGTTTACTCCTAGCACATTTTGTTCCTTATCTAAATCAATAAATCAATGCATCTGCTAACTAATGTCTTAATTAACATATAACATTCTATATAATCTTAAATGAACACAATGGCTCACACAAAAGTTTCATTCAGTTACAATATCATAAATGTAAGTCCAGAATGCTTTGGTTACATTTCAGGAAAGAATGAGTTACACTAACATTCAATATCTGTCCTGGCATACTTGTGTCGAAACACGCACTTTTGCTTTTGTTACATTATAGCAAGGAAATTGTTAGGCCTATGCCAATTCATAACAGTCGCCCCCTGTTAACTGGGCGCTCCCCAGTTAACACATAACTCATTTTTGATATTTTGGGACAATATAAAATGCTCTCTGTGTTAGAGGAACTATTTTCTTTTTAATCCAACACACAATGTATATCACAGTAATAAACAACACAACTTGGATCACCAGAATGATAATAATTGGATGGATCAAAAGATTTAATACCCCAGTTGCAGTTGGTGACCATCCAAAGATGCTTTCCCAGAATGAGTGCTTAGTGGTGTATTCTACCTCAGTGAGTACCTGTGTAGTTTGCTTTCCTTCTGCTTTCAAAACAATTTCTGCGTGGCCCAATGTGTTTGCTAAACTTTGTATCTTGGTGTGGAACATTTGGGTATCCTGTATTGCCTTATGAATTGCTGCTGATGAATATTCAAAAGACATGTTCCACAATTGGAAACTGTCCTTATCCCATAGGTTTTTCCATTCATTAGCATGTAATGTCCATGAATCATCCCCAATAGATATTTTGGTAACATTGCATATCACTATAAATCCATTGTCAGGGATATCTTGAAAGAATATAGAATTTAATGTCACTGTAGTATTTGGTTCAGCAGCAATATAAATGCACTTGTGTCCCAGGGTGTATACCTGAGGTTTCTCAAACTTCATGGTATCAACAGTGCACACATATGAGTCATCGTAATGTCTGCATTGTTTATATTCCTGGAGTGGTAATGGGCAATAGTACTTTGTGTCTCTCCACACATTACACTGGGAATCTAGTTCGTATAGTTCCACCTCTGTGGTGCCTTTTAATTGCCAGAAGCCTGGAAGAACAAATTTTAACCATTGACTTTGTGCAACCCAGGGATATGCCTGAAATGCACATGCTGATGAGTCTCTTCCCTTTGGGGTGGCTACCTGAATGTTTAAGGTTAGCCCAGTTGTTAGGTATGCAATATGGTGGGCCAGGACCTTGGTCCAGCCAGGGTCAATGTTTTCTCTGATGGCAGAAATTGACCACAGGTGTATATGCATCTTTCCTGATTCTAAGCTTCCAATGATGTCATCCAGGACACTCAATGCTCTTTCTTGCCATTGTGTGCACTGAATAGCCATCCTTGTTGTGTTAGCCAATGCTACAATAGCATTGTCTGTTGCCACAATTTGCTGCTTCATTAACCTGTACCAATCAGGCAAAGTGAGAACCAGATGCTTTAGTCCCTCCTGAAGAACTTGATTGCTGTTTGTTAGGGGCTAGCGTAGTGAACCCAATAATCCTCCTGCAGTTCCCAATGTATTGGCCATTGTTTCAATATCTATGCTATTCAATACAGCTCCACCCATGCCTATCCAACCTGACACATCTCTGGTATGTCTGAATTGGCTGGCAAAATTTTGTTTTCCCCCCCTCTGTTTTTTAGTATTGAAAGGATTGCAACCAAGCTTCAAAAAGTGGCTCAACATATGGTGTGCACTGTGATTGTCTTCTACTAATGTTATATGCTGCTAGCTTGATGGTCAAGTTTACAAACTGGATGTACCCATCCCTTATGTGCACACATTTGTCCCATTGCGTTTGTATGGACGAGGTATTATGTCAGTGTGGCTGGGGTAGTCCAGTCCAGATAACATATGCATTTACATAATCCCCTCTTGGGATTGCAAAGTTGCTTCTGCATCTATACCCTGGATTTAGAATGCAGAAAGCAGGATCCCATGGAGACTGGATCTGTGTATCATTTTTTAAAATGGCCAATTCACCAGGAAATTTTAATTTTCCCCACACAATATCCTCCTGCATGCCTAATGTGCATGCCCTAGAAATCCATACATTCTTAACATTATTGATGGTACATTGCATAACATTTTCCCATTTAAGTGTGGCATTTACAAACTCCTCCCCCCAAATGTCATACTTAACAACCGGTACACAGGTGTTCACAATGTCTGCTTCATGGGTTCCATCAGTGCGTAGATCGTGGGGCTGAAAGTATGTTAGTATTTGGGCAGGGGTAGCTGGAAAATGTTTATTAACATAGAAGTTCAGTGGTGCAGCAGCAAGACTGCCCGACAGATGGCATTGGCTAGGCATAACATGGCAGCTTGGTGTGTTCAGGTTCCATTCGCAGCCCAAAACAGGATCAGAGGCTTTGCAAAAGTACAGAAGCAGTGCTTATAAAGAAAACACATTGCTGGTCTGCAAAGCAGGAACCTCAATTCATGGAGACAGGTCTGCGTTGCTGTCTGGACAAGTATTCTGCATGGTAGTGGATTGCAGCAAAGGGGTGTTGTCACTCAGGGAGTCATCTGGCACAAGATGCAGGGCTTGGGAGATGTTTGGCAAAAGGAAGCTGGGGCTGAGATTCGGTTGGCATCAAAGGCAGGGTGTGGGAGTCATGTGGGTATGGCAAGGCTTGGGATGAGCTGGCACCTGTGGGATTTTTCAGGTGTTTAGGAGCCATAGGCGTTGTTGATGGCAGGGGCCACATTAGAGACATCACACACAAGATAAAGGAAGGGTGCATGTCCTACATATTTAAGTAAATAAAACAGAACAGGTTAAGTAACAATCCCCCCTCCCCCCTAGTTGCCTTAATGTTCCATTCAGAGAATAAACCAAGGAAGAATATTGCCTTTTTGCCATTTGTAGCACACTACATGATCTCCCCTCTGGGAAAATGCCCTTTGAAACAACTTTGGGTTCTCCCTTGCTTGCCTGTAAGAATTTCAAAAGCAATGTAATTTGAAACTATCAAGGTTAACAGATAAGCAGAATGTCTGGGATCCTTGTTAGAGGCAGCTTTTAAACAGTCTGTGGATTTACATGATCTGCACCCCTGTGCTGAATTTGTATGGCTTTACACAAACTTTTCAAAACTTTTGCCACCAAGCTTGGACCTTAATCACTACTAATTACTTTGGGAGTTTAAATCTGAAAATGACAACAAAGAACAAAGCTGAAAATGACAACAGAGAACAAAACTTTGGTGCCAGCAGTATGGTTTTTAACACTAAAAGGTACTGGTTTTCTTTTGTAGTTTTGGGTAATTTATCAATGTTTAAATGGTCCTTTGATTATTCTGGTGTCTGCTTGATTTCTAGCACAGGGGATACAATTACTCACCCAGCTTGCTACATCCTGACTGACACCTGGTCACCATGCAAAGACTTGTATTCTGTCTTTTGTTGCTTTTACTCACTGATGTGCTAGCTCATGGCATATTGAACAATAGCCTGCTTTGCTACTGCTGGTGAGACCCACAGACTAACTCCCTCATTGTTTTGCACCTGCAGAGAGTCATTACTTTTTACTATAGTCCAACTTCCTCTTTCCTGAAACTGTTTGCCTTCTTGCTGTAAGTCCTGTGGTGTGTATGGTGGGTCCTGGATCTGCATCTGGCTAGACTCACGCTGTTGTGCCTTTTGTGCCTGGGACCTGGTTGTGGCAGATATGTAATGTGTGTGGGGTGCGCTTACTGGAGTTTCCTTGGCTAAGGCAACAGCCTTGTTGTTCCACTCACTCTCCATGGTTTTTGTCTTGGTGTGTGCTTTTACATGTTTAACAAAAAGCGGCTGAGTTCAGGAGAGCATGGAAGCATGGATAGCCTTCCATGTCACTGCATATGATAATGGATGTTGGTCATATGCAACCCACTGTCTCTGTTCCCAGAAAGGCAACCACCTCTGCAAACCCTGAGCCACAAATTGTGAATCCATGTACAAGTACACGGGCTGGTCTGAAGGGGTTAATGTTAAGATTTCCAAAGCGTCTGCTAGTTCTGCAGCTAGGGCGGAATGGGGCTTTACCTTTCCTTGAATGACCTGATTAGTATGTGGATTAACAGCAGCAAAACCTGAAAGGGGCTTTCCCTGTTGATAAAAGGCTGACCCATCTGTGAACCACTTAAAACTTTGTGGGATTGAGGCCAGCACATGGGGCAATTTGGCTACTATGGGGGCATTTGCAGGAGTTTTTGCATTGATGGCTCTACAGTTTACAGTGAGGCAGTATGTTTTGCCATCTGTCTTTAAAACTGGCCAAATTGGGGAATTAAAGGTGGATTGAATTGGTACCAGTACTTCTTAAAATGCTCTGTGGTAACTGCAGACACGATTGACTTCCTGCCTTGTAGCTGCTGTGTAAGAGAGTGGATTTTTGCCTGGCATACTTTATGTGAGTCTGGCTGCCCCTGTTTTTGTTCTTTAAGCTGAGTGACCAACATTCTCATTCCTGTCTTGCTTTCCTCTAGTCTCTGCCTCTACTTTTCGTTACTCTGGGTCAGATATTCATTCTGCCGTGTTAGGAAACTGACTTGCTCTTTAGTTTGTTTTAGATCAATTGCCTGCAAAAACTGCTTGCCAGCATTTTCAGTTTTCCAATTATGGCTTTCCTGTTCCCTACAGCATAACTCTGCCACATGGGTTTCCAGAAGAGCCTTGTCTGTAGCCAGTGTTTTGGCATCAGCTACAGATATTTCCACAGCTTGCCAGAGTAACCAAAGTATGGCAGAATGTTTTTGCTCCTTTTTGACATTGTACATGGAAACATATTTATCCCATACATCAAAAATCTGTTCTTCAGTAACTGGGGAACTTAAAACCTGATTGGTCCACGTGCACTTCCCTGAATCATGGATGTATTCTAAAAGCTTGGGTAGGATTTTCACTTTTTCTCATTCTCTCACGGGGACCCCTTCCCACAAATCCTTCCTGAACCAGGGCATAATGTTTAGTGCAAATGCTTTGTGGGTTCTGGGGTTGGTTTGCATTGGTTAAGACCCTGAAGCAGCAAGACGCAACCAGCCAGAACCTCTAAGCACTAAAGTCTCCTGTGCCCACTGTTTTTGTTTTGGGGTCAGCGCTATTATATGGAGTGCCTTGTCCTGTTCAGTTGCTGAAACTGCTGAGTGATATTTCCTTTTTGTTCTCTCCTAGGTTGGATCTCATTGTTGGACCTTGTTGTGGACTCCAACAGCCAGGCTCTTCTCAAACCTTACCGCAAGGGTGGTTAGTTATTAGTTAGTTTGTGCAGAACTCCCCATCCCATGGGCTTCTTCTCAGGGTGGGCCTCATTGTCCTGTTGCCCCACTTCTGTATCTCTCCGAGTAGCCACAACTCCACCTGTCTTGTCTCTTTTACGGTTCTCTTTTAGAGTTTCTTTTGCGGTTTCGCCACCCATCTCTTTTAGGGTTTCTCCACCACTTTCTCTACTTTCTTTTCATTGCGTCAGCCACGATGACTGGCCATGGAAAGAAGAATGGGGGAAAGGACCCAAGTGGCCCTTGATGGAGGGGCAGGCTGACCTGTGTGCGGTTGCAGCTGCACTCACACCACACATCCTGATGCACCCTCTGACCCATACCATCTCCCTACTACCACACATGCTAGCACAGCACCACCGGCCATTCCACCCATGCCATTCCAGACTGGCACACATCCCAGCATGCCTTCTCTGGGCCTCTCCACCACTACTAGCTTGCATCCTAACATGCCAGCGCTGATGACGACAATCACCCCTTCTACCTGTAGTGTCACAGCCAACACTGAAACTGTGACTTCCCCTTCCTCCAATGATTCTGTTCTGATGCTGGGGAGCTGCATGAAGCACATCACATCACCTGTGTGGTCACACTTCATGCTTCTCGAAGGGATGTCACAAATACAGTGTACTCACACTGCAATGCTGTGGTTAGGAGGGGGGAGAAACACCAAGTGTCTCACCACCACTAACCTGCAGACCCACTTGGAGCATCATCACGGGCACTTTACGGGTGCCAGTGAGCCCGAGTCCAAGCAGAAGCATGGGGCGAGTGCAATTGCAGATGGTGAGGAGGAGGAACCCTATGGAGCTGTTACCCAGGGGCCATCTGATACCAACACCTACCCTGTTCACCCCCAAAAGAAGGAGTCATATTTGAGGATCACCTTTTCCTCACAACTCTCATGGTGACATCCACCACACTCACAGCCCACTCTAGCTGGAACAGAAAGAGCCGTTCTGGCCCACTGACCCTTGAGCTGCTGCTATCACCAGGACAATTGGGGAGCTGACTGCCCTGGATTGAGCTACCATTTGGATTGATCGAGGGGACTGGATTCAAGCACATGCTTCATGTCCTTGAACATAGATACAGTGCCCCTTCCCAGAAAATCTTCAGGATAAAGGTTGTCCAGTCCCTGTACGGGATGGTGAAGTCCAGGCTCTTGGAGGACTTCTCTAAGGCCCAGGGTTCTGTGGTTCATTTTACCACAGACCTGTGGACTAGCCGTGCATGCATACCTGTCCCTGACCATGCACTGGTGGCAGCTGCCACCATTGTCTCCCTTCAGCGCAGTGGGCAGCAACAGTGTAGGGCTGGTTTCTGCTGGTAAGTGCCAATGGGCCCTGTTATGTGCCCAGGTGCTTGATGATCGACACATGGCGAGGGTTAGTCTTGATTCTGTGAATGGCATGCTGGACCACTGGCTGTGCAAACCAAATTCAGGTGTCAAGGTCGGTATCTTTGTGACCAACAATGCCATGAATATAATAATTAATAATAATTAATTGATAAATTAATACATTTATTGAAGTCATAACCAAGGGTCAAAACTTAAATGACAAACAGAAATAGAAATAAAAACACAGAACAACCATTTATAAGAAATTTTTTAAAAAGAGCCACATTAGCCATTATACAAATGAGATCAATCCATGATAAACATACCAAATCAGACTCAATTAAAAATATGAAGTAAATATCAAATAACAATATGAAATATAAAAAGAAAATAAAGTAAATTTGAGAGCTAAAATGAAACAAAATGAGATAGTGGGGAATAACCACCGACAGAGTCCATCCTTACGTTTCCAGATCATCTTGCTTTGATTAAAAGGAACCAAGATCAATTTTCGCAAGATTTCTAATAGAATCATCATCTTTGGTTATGACCAAGAAAATTAATAATTGTTGAGATGACCAGTGATTCTTATATTGTATCACTGGAATCAAAAATTTCTGACGATACTCTTCAATATGTAGGCAATGAAATAATAAATATAGCAGATCTTTGTCTTGAACAAGATTCCAGCTGCATAATCTAAGGGCATATGGAAGCCCTTTCTGTCTCCCAGACAACACCCTAGAGGGGATAAGATCAAACCTGAGAAGGGTTAATGCTCTTCTTAGAAAGCAGTTATCCAGGATAGAAAAATAAGGTTCCAACCCGGGAAACTTTTTTAAATTGTGATATAGAGGAGCAGGTTTTAAGTTGGCAATGTTTCTCATGTCCGCTGAAATAGCCAGATCAGACAATTGTCTATGGATCAAGGATTTTACCTTAAGATTGGGCATCCACACTAATGCCTCCACAGTTTTCTCAGCCGTTCTAAGAAGTAAAATGAGTTTCTTATACCATTGAGACATAAGAGTACAATCTGTTTCCAGCACAATTTGAATGAATGAATGAATAGTTTATTACGACCTTAGCTTCTGCCATTGGTCAGACAGACAAAGAATCAAATAAACAAATAAGAAACAAATGGGACAAATAACAAACAACACATGACAAACAAGCATTCAATTCAGTTAACAATTTCCAATATACATCCATCTGGACTTCATGGTCCAACTATAAAAACAAAAGCAAAAACAAAGATTCTCTCTCCCATTGCATGAACTAGTGCAAAGGAAATACCTTCATAGAAGTCACTTTAATCACATTCCATATATGGCTTCTAACAACAGCCTTGAATGCCAAGGAAACTTTCATCTAGTTAGATCTCTCCTTAGACACTAGGAGAAGAAAGGTGGAGAACACCACCAAATCATCTATATGAAATAGATTAAGTAGATACCTAAAAGGATCAGCAGCTGCAACATCCCTGTTTCTTAAAAGTGGTTTCAGCCAGGTGTCCCTCAATTGCGTATAATGCCTACATCTGAAAAGAAGATGTTCTATAGTTCCTACTTCCTTTAACTCACAAGAGCACAGCCGATGGCTGTACTGAATGTTCTGATACCTGCCCTCAACAACTGCTGCCCTCAACAACTGGAAACGGAGTAAGGTGTACATACGTCTTAGGGATTTATTGGTAAGTAGGTCCAGATAAGGTTCTAACCTAGGATATATTTTAGATTCCCCCAATTCCGGGGCCACCTTCCATGCCCGAAGGATTGCGAAATCCTTTTGAAGAGCAACATCCCACAGTCTGGTTAAACACCTCGTTTTTAATAGAGGTAAATGTTTTCCCTTGAAAATAGGTAAAAGAGAATCCCAGTTCCCTGATCATAACAACCAGATAATTCAACCAGGGGTAAACCCTGGAACCCTCATACATAAGTTTTTCTTTCAGACATCTAAGTGGGAGAGAGTCCTGGGGAAGACCTATGAGCCTGATCCAAAAGCCCAATAGGGTCTTCATTGTGAGATGTTCTATAGAAGGCACATTTTACTTCCATTCTTGCCACTGCCCCAGGGACACTATCACAGATTCCTAAGACTCTGCGCAAAAATCTGTTCTGAACCCTTTCCAAAATAACTAGATTAGGCATTGGAATTATTTCCAGTCCAAACATAAGTATAGGCTGTATTTTGGTACAATAGACCTTAATAATGGTAGCGATAGTAATTCCGGTAGATTTCCGGAATGCTTTAAGGACAGTGTTTGTGGCAAGCGGCGAAACGGAAGCCCTTCGTGAAACATGTTGGGCCCAGGCGCCTTTTGATGAGAAGAGAACTCCCAGGTAGGAAAACGAAGAAATCACTGAAAAGTGGCTATTCTTTATGGTCCAACCAGATAACCGACATTTCCTCCACACACACAAGATCTTAGATTTTGCGCAGTTTATTTTTAACCCATTAAATAAACAATAGTCCATCAGGGCTTCTATAGCAGCTTTCAGGCCTTTTTCTGTTTGTGAAAAAATCACAGTCATCCGCATATTGTAACGCATGTAATCGATATGACAAGATGTTAGGAGGATGTGGGTTCCTTAACTTTAAATACTCTAGCAAATCCGAGACATATAAATTAAACAAGAGGGGGGCCAGGACACAGCCCTGGTGCACCCCTCTTTCAATAGGAATGGAGTTGCTATAAGGGAGGTCAGGACTCCCTTTAACCTTCGCCAGATTGGATTCATAAATTTGCACCAAAAGTGCAAGCAGTTGCTCTGGCAAACCCATAGCCCTTAGTATGATCCAGAGTCTTTCCCTAGGGACCATATCGAACGCTTTAGTAAAGTCCATGAATGCAAGGAAAAGTCTACCTTTTCTTATCTTAGCATATTTATCGATTAGATGTGACACAATAAAACAGCAGTCCATTGTAGATCTCTTTGTTCTAAACCCAAATTGTTCTGCCGGAATAACTTCCTTATAGTCTGCCCATTCCTGCACTTGCTGGAGAACCAGCGTCTCAAAAAGTTTGCCCAAGACAGACAGCAAACTAATGGGCCTGTAACTCCATGGGTACAGCCGATCTCCCTTTTTATATATGGGGAGTATCCAACTTATTCCCCAGTCCCTAGGAATTTGACCTTCATGGAGCACATCTCTGAACAATTTGGCAAGAATTCCAGCCCACCAAAATGGCACAGCCGGTAATACCTCAGCTGTTATAAAGTCTGGGCCTGGTGCCTTATTTTTCCTCAAGGCCATTATCCTCTTAACTAGATCTGATTCCTGAATATCAGGAACCTGAAATGTAGAGGAAAGAGCTTGCGCCTCTATAGTGGGGCGAATATCCGCAGTAGACAGAAAACACCCCACATATAACTCCCCCAAAAAGGATTCCCATACTGAGTTGTGTACAACCTGTGTCATCAGTTTTTGGGCCAGATTCAGAATAGAGTTCAAAATTCCCCAAAGGTTTTTACAGTTTCCTGTCCTTGCCATAACTTCCAGAGAAGCCCATTTCTTTTTATAAAATACACAATGTTTTTCATACAGGAGTTGTTTATACTCCTGCCTCCGTCTCAAAAAATGGGACAGGGCTGCCTGTGTTCTACTATTGGCCCCCAACCTCTTCGCTGATGACTATTCGGCCTTAAGAGCCCTACATTCTCCATCATACCATGCCCTGCCAGATTTACCTGGCTGTCTGGGAGGCGCAGTTAAAAGATTTGCTTTATGATAGTCTATAATTTTGGCAAACCGTTTGAAACTCGCAGGTCCATCTAAATCTTCAATAAACGCACTGCCCAGGTCCCGTAATTCCCCGTAGTAGCAAAACTCTTGCATCCGACAAAACAGGGTAGTTGTTTCCCAAGATCTTAGTGTCACCACCTTTTCCTTATTGCCTACCAAAACGGCTTGGGAGGGATCTCACTGACAAACCATCTGTTACTCCAGTGCCTTATGGTAACTTTCTGGCCTGAGCAGCAAATTTAAATGTGAAGCTATCCCCCATGCACTAGCTTCTATACATACAAAATCTATGGTACTCTGGCCCTGTGGCCCGACAAAAGAAAATTCACCTGTTGAGTCTCCCGCTAACATACCATTAAGGACCACAAACCAAAGACTGTCCATAAATGCCAGAAAACATCTACCCAATTCATTTATACTTTTATCATGGGAGTGCCTCATAGGAATTAAAAGGGAGTCAGGCATTCCTTCTCCAACTCCTCCCTCCCTCCTTCTATTTCAGAATCATTGCCTATCCTGGCATTCCAGTCCCCAAGCAAAACTGTTTTGGCATGCGGGAAAAGCTCTTCTAAATCATGTATCTTCCGTTCCAGATTGGCCCAAATATCACTACAATAATACCTAGAAGTTGAGGGCGGAATATATACATTGAATACCAGATATTGGATTAAATCTGAAAATTTAAAGAGTCCAAACTGATACTCTCTTCTGCTTGAGGGCACCAAACTAAATACAACATCTTCCTGGTGTGAAATAAGCATCATCAGCCCAGCACAATTTGTTACCTGAGGTCTGTGTGCTCATATTCTCACCACATGGACCAGCCAGCTGGCTGGTTACATCATTCTCCATGTAACCAAGCCAAGCACGTGCACTGGAACCTCGCATCTCCGTGAACCTCGCGTCTTCTTGTCTTACCCTCGGTTCCCCTTCCTTCATCTCTCTCGCCCCCCTCCCTTCTTCAGATTGTAAGCTCTAGGGCAGGGACCATATTTATTCCATTACTTTGTAAAGCACCAGGTACATTGTTGCGCTATATAAATGCTTGCTAATAATAATAAAATTCGAAGATGTCAATTCAGTAAGGTAGAGATGAGGAAGCCCGTCTTCAGACGTACTCCTCACCCTCAGTCAATAAGAAACATAAGTCAGATCAGGTTTTACTGCCACCGGCAGGACACCAATTTAGTCTTACAAGGCAAGCTGGGGTGTTCTTTGGTACAGCTAGTATCGTACATAAGAATCAGTCTTGAAAAAACTCCAGTTTGTCCTTCAGAAAAGCTTCCCAGATTTCAGCACCATATAGAGCTTGCAGACTGGCCTTCAGATCTAAAAGTCTCAAAGAAGGAGTTATAAGCTTCCCCCCATCCATCCTCCAGAATTTAACAAGCCCCCCAATAGATTGGACCATTTTAAATGTAATAGATTCTACATGCTTTACCCAGGATCCTGTGGCAGAGAAGGTCAGTCCTAAATAATGATAATTCTGCACCTGATCAAGTATTGTATCATCAAGGACCCATTTATATTTACAAGGACTCTTAGCCACAGCAAGAACTTTAATTTTTTGATAATTGATTTTTAGATGGTGGTTCTTGCAAAAAAAAAAAAAAAAAAGCTTCCAGGAGTCTCTTCATCCCCAGTCTAGCATTTGNAAAAAAAAAAAAAAAAAGCTTCCAGGAGTCTCTTCATCCCCAGTCTAGCATTTGACACAAGAGCCGTATCATCAGCGTAGAGAAAAATCGAAAGACGCCTGCTCTACACTGCGACGGGATAAAACAGATCCTCTGCAAGTTCCGTGATGATCCCATTAATGAAAAAAATAAACAAAAATAGGGCCAACACACATCCTTGTTTCACCCCATTGGTGACTGGTATATTATCAGATAGGTGCCCTTTCAGTGTAAGCCGGATTCTCAACATAGTATTTGAATATAAACAATGTACAAGAGAAATCAATCTCCTGTTCATATTAATCCAAGTTTGTTCCATAAAAGATTCCTATCTACAAGATCAAACACTAACCGTAGATCTACAAAAGACAAGAAGAGAACCCCCCTTCTTATCCTGACATATTTATCTATCAAATGTGTGAGTGTAAAACAATGATCCAGGATGGAATGACCAGCTCGAAATCTGGCCTGTTCCTCTGGAAATTAACAGGCCACTTCTGTCCAGGCCTCCAATTTACTCAAAAGAAAGTGTGCATATAGCTTGGCTATTACACTGATCAGACTAATTGGCCTGTAGTAGTTAGACAGGAGCTCCCTATCACCTTTTTAAAAAAATTGTATAATTATACTGATATTCCATTCAGCTGGAACTGAGCAGCTGTAATTTATGGCATTGAACAATCTACAGATAATAGGGAGCCACCAATGAATTTAATTCAATAAAATATCACCAGGGATTCCATCACCCCCCGGGTACTTACCTGAGTGAATCTGTTCCAAGAGTGATCTAATTTCAGCAGGATTTACTGGCAGCCATTGAGCTCAAAATTGGTGAATCTGGCATTTGATTAAAAATTTCAGAGAAATATGTTTGCCAAACAGCTGCAGCTATATTTGGATGTACCACAGAAGGACTCATTCCACTATTGACTAATTGCCAGAACTTAGTCTGGTTTGGAGTTAGGACCGCATCCAATAAAGCAGACCATAAAGTTCTCTGATAAACAGCTCTTTTTAAATATCTAAGCATATCTCTGTAAGCTTTCTTTTGCTCAACATAGCAGAATATAGTAGGGATAGGCTAACAGAACCGAGTTCAGAAATTTGATTTGGCTCGGTTCAGTTCGGAAATTCGGTTCGGAAGTTCAGTTCAGTCGACCAAACTATTCGAGTTCAGTCCGAACTCCGAACTTCCGAACAAAGTTCGGAAATTCAAACCCCCATTGAAATAAATGGAATATTGTCTTTTAGGGATGGGCGAACAGAGCCGAGTTCGGAAATTCGGTTCGGTTCAGTTCGAAAATCGAGTTCGGTTCGGAAGTTCGGTTTGGTCGACCGAACTGGTCGAGTTCAGTCCGAACTCCGAACCGCGTTCACCCATCCCTAGAATATAGCACTCCTAGTTTGGGTAGTTATGAGCACTCTAGCCGCCCTGTGAATGACTTTCTTCAAAAGAAGACACTCCTGATCATACCAAGGGGTTTTAGAAAGGAAATATCTATTTTTATTTTATCTTTGTTCAATGCTCCCATTAGCTTACATTTAACATGATCTATCAGAGTAGTGAATGCATCTACAATTTCAGACAGCTGGATCCTTGGGATAGGTTGCTGTTAATGCATTCTTATACAAGCATAGTTCTTCAGAAGCTAGCAATTCACTGCTTAGACTAGCTGTTTTCGAATTCCATTTCACAAGTATGTAATCATTAAGATCTATATCTTCTAAATTCAAATTAGCATTTCTATAGTTAATTTTGTTCAGATGGTGGAGAAAAAGGGGAATGATTGGATGATGATCACTATATCCTACCATAAGAACTTCAAAACCATCAAAATATTTGAAATACTTTTCAGAGACACAAAAATAATCCATTACACTACACCCCAGTTTAGAGAGAACTGTATAATCACCATTTAAATCAGTGGGAAATCAACCATTAAGCAATTTCCATGTGCCTTTATACAGAAACTGCAAAAACTGGAGTCCCTGAGTATTTAGAATCAAGTTTCTTGAAGTACTAGGATGTAAAGAGAAATCGTCGTCTTCATCCAAACCCATAGCATCAGCCTGTATCAGAGTTCTAGGGTGCAGCTCTTCCAGAGCCTCAACCAGATCCTCCAGCTGGAGCCAAAATGGGATCTGATCCACTATATTATTAGATGGAGAAATATATATTTTTTAAAATTTATTTTCAAAAATTTATTCTTCAATTTAATACCCCGCCCCTCCTGCCATCAATATACATATTGATAAGGGTGATTCCATCTGCATTGCCCCAGGAGAACTTAACCACCAGTGTATTCCTGGGGGCATTCTCAGTCTTACTCCCTACCAGATCCAGAGTCATTTTAGGTCACATTAATAGGCCACCTGAAGGATGACCATACTTTCCCAATTTAGTAGCTGGCTCAGTCCAAATTTGATAACCTGGAAGCAAAAGGCAATTGAGATCTAATAGCCAGGTGTGCCATGAATATTATAAAGGCCATGTGTGATGGTTCCCTCTGCCACATTTGGTGCAGTGCACACATCCTGAACCTGCTGGTGAATGATGGGATGGTTGTGACTGAGGGATTGGCAGAGCTACTGTGGGAGGTATGGAGGATTGCCAGACACTTTGATTGGTCAGTCACGGCTACCATGGCATTAAGAAGAATGCAGGAGGAGATGAATGCTCCAGAGCACCGCCTGATACAGGTGGTTGCCACCCGCTGGAACTCGATGTTTCTCATGCTGGAGTACATGCTGGAGCAGAGAACTGTTCTTCACTGCCTCACTTGCAGGAGGACATTGCAGGTGAATTGACCCGGGGAAATTAGACAGACATGATGGAGATGATGGAGGTCCTACAGCTGTTCTACCTGCCTACCAACAATCTGAGCGTGGAGTGGGCGATGCTCAGCCAGGTGATCTGCTCTTCAAGATACTCAAGATATGTGTCTGAACTTTCCTTTCCCACGGAGTCCTGCATGACTTGACGGTGAAGCTGGTGAGAAATTTGATGCAGGAGCTGTGTGCCTGCCACAAGCAATTGGTGGAACATGAAGATACCTATGCCCTTGCCATACTTCTGGACCCCCGTGTCAAGAGCACCATCTCTTCAGATGCTGCCCTCTTTGCATGCATCAGAGTTGTTATTTTATGGGAGGGAAGATATTTGGCCACTGCAACCAAGGAGTAGAAAGCCCAGCAACACCATCGGAAGATGACATCGCGTTGGCCACCTCAAATCTGTGGTGCCAAGAAGTGGTGGCAGAGTCTGAAGAGGACTCATTGGCTCTTGATACCCCAGATCTTGCTGACAGTTACATCATGCATTATCTTCAAGAGCTGACGAGCAATCCCAAATCTGACTCCAGGGCTTACTGGTGCAAGAAGCTGGATGTCTGGCCACCTCTTGCAAGGGTTGCTTTGCACTACATGTCATGCCTTCTCATGAGTGTGACATCCAAGCACGTTTTCAGTATTGCTTGGGACCCAATTTTTATCAGCTGTGGATATAAGGTCGAGCTGCCTGAGATTGAATCCTGACCAGATGGAGGTGATGCTTGTGAGGGGGGCTGGGGGAGTTGTGGCCCCCATCATAGATGGGGTTGGCTCTCTGCTGGTATCCAAGATCCATAGTCTGGGTTTGCTCCTGGACTACCCAGCTCCAGTTGGATATCCAGATGGCAGCTGTGGTGAAGGGCACATTTTTCCAATTACATCTGGTGAGATGGCTTAAGCCATATGTCTCAGATTCCAACGTGGCCACTATCATGCATGCTTTTATCGCCTCAAGATTAGACAAATGTAATGTGTTCTACATGGCGCTACCCCTGGTGACAGTTCGGAAACTGCAGCTGGTGCAGAATGTGGCAGTCTGGCTCCTTTGGGGACAACCAGTAAATTACAAAGTATAGCAGAAGCCACTCCAGGACCAGTAGCTGGGGTGGCGGCTCCAGATTCTGATCCAGCAGTGGCAGACTCCTGTAGCATCGACGACCAATAATCCGGTATGTGGGCAGGGTTGGGAATTGGCAAAGCGGGCAGGCAGACAGAGAAGGCTGCGTTTGTTCTCTCTCCCCCCCTCCACCAAAGTTGCTGCCAGAGGAAAGACAGACATGCAAGCAGGTGGGTGGGTGGGTCGGGGCAGTCATCGCGAGCATGTTACACCAGTGCTCAATTCTCTGCACTGGCTGCAAGTAGTTTTCCAGGCCCAAGTCAAGGTGTTGGTATTGACCTTTAAAGCCCTAAATGGCCATGGTCCCACCTATCTGTGGGATTGCCTTACTCCCTGGGTTCTGGATCAACTCCAGAGGTCGGCTGGGGGCACCCTCCTTCAGTTCCCCAGGCTTTCTGGGCGATGAGGAGGGTGTTCTCAGTGTCCACACCATGGCTGTGGAACTCCCTCCAGGTGGAGGTCCACCTGGCCCTGGACCTCCCCTCTTTCCGATGATATTGTAAGACCTGGCTGTTCCGCCAAACCTTTGGTGAGGGTGGGGGGTTGGGTGGGTATGCGGGGGGGGGGGTATTTTTGTTTTTAGCTTTACTATTATTGTTTTAAACGTTTTTATGCTGTTGTTTTTAAAATGCTGTAAGCCGTCCCGAGCTGCAAAGGCAGGAGGGGGTGGTGTAAAAAAATTAATTGTGAGCCCCCGTTGCTCCCACAGCATGGACCCTAGGAGGGTTGAGCAGCTCATCTGCCTCAAGACGAATCTGCCCCTTCTTGGCTTTTTGAGGATGACCCCAGATTTTTCTCTTGAATTCAGATCTTGAATTCTTGATTTTTTTGAATTCTTGAATTGCTCACAAATGGATGTGTGACTCCGGAGAAGAAATGCCCTTTCACACCACCACCACTTCTGATGTGAATGACTGGGTTAAGCATCACAGCGAAGAGGTTCAGCAGCACCATAAGAGCCACAGAAGATACTGAGAATCAGTATATTAGATGCTGGGACTGAAGAACGGGTCCAGGAAGCCATGTCTCCACAGGACACGTGGACTACATATCGACGGCCCTCCCTGGACTCCCATGGTCATTTCCATTCCATGTGTACTGCATCAGGTGGCATCAGAGTTTAGCAGTCAGTCACATCCTGTAGGGGACAGGTAGGACGTAGTCCATACTTCCCTCCTCTCCCCCATCACATTTGTAGAATACTATAAAATGGAGTAAATCTTGGGGTTCAAGGGCAAACTTGCATTTCACCACATCCAGCTTGACTGGTGTAGGGGGTTGCTTGGGGACGTGCATTTGCAGGAGAAGCCCACAGCAAGGAGGGATGGCATCATGACATTGGCTAGTTGGTTGCAATAGTTGATTCTCTTCTGGATTCCCCCCTGGATTTATCTTTACAACCACGAGTTCACAAGTTAAACGCATAGTAGTATGGAACTTGTATATCCATCAAGCTTACATCGAAATTGCGTACCCAGTCTATCTAATCTATTGCATTGAAATTGTGTACCCAGTCTGATGAATTGCATCAAAATCGTGTACCCAATCTTGCTAGTCAATCACATCAAAATAGTGCACCCAATCTATCTAGTTAATCTCAATGAAATCATGTAAAGGAGCAGGTTAGGGATGCCCATTTTCTATTGGCCAGGCTTCTCCCTCACTCCTAATAAGAGGTACAGTGGGCACTGGGGGGGGGGAACCTCTTCTTGGGCACGGGTGGCCCTCACCTTGTTCTCCTGCATGCATCCTATAGGGCTTTCCCCAGAGTGTCCTTTGTAGACTCCCTACCAATCACATAGAAATTGTGTACCCAATCTATCTAATCAATTGCATCAAAGTCTTGTACCCCATCTATCTAATCAATCACATCAAAATCATGTAAAGGGGCAGGTTGGGGATGCCCATTGCCTATTGGACAGGCCTCCCCCCCCATCCCCAAGAAGAGGTGCAGTGGGCACTGGGAGGATGGAACCTCTTCTTGGGGATGGGGGGTTCTCACCTCGTTCTCCTGAATGCATCCTATAGGCCCTTCCCCAGAGCAAGAGAACATCCTTTCTAGGCTCCCCTTCCTCCCCTTATTTCTTTGCAAATGTTTAAGTTAGCAGGTGCCATTGTCCTCCCTTTTCCCACAAGAAGATGTACAGTGTACAGTACACTGATCTCTTCTTGAGGCAGTGAGCCCCATGCTTCATTCCTCTGGTCACAGTGCATGCTGCCTGGAGGGCCTTCCCCAGAGCATCTTCCTTCCAGGGCTCCCTCCTCTTCTTTCTTAATCTTTAAAGGTGTCAAAGGCAGGTTGGGGGCACTGGCCAGGCTTCCCTCCCCCAACCCCAAGAAGAGGTGCAGGGGGCACTGGGAGGATGGAATATCTTCTTGGAGGTGGAGTGAGGCCTGGCCTCACTCTCATCATAATGAACTGTGAAGATGGAGAGTGGAGGAGCAAGTACTAGGCATCACACAACAGCAGCATGGCAATAAGGAAGGATTTGCTTTTGAGGAAGAGTAGTTAGGCTAGCTTCAGCTATGAGACAATGAGACCTGAGTCCAGGAGAGAAAAGTACAGCATAGCAGAGACATAGCAGCAGCACCACTGTGATGTCCCTGTGTGTTTCTCTGAAGGCATGTGCATGGCAGTTCTGCCATGCTGGGATATGTAGTCCAGGTGGGATCTGTGTCTTTTTAGTGGGTTAGAAATTGTATCTCCTGGAATAAATTAGCTACAGAAATGATGTTCTTTGAAACTAAACTACCTCATTCCCCCACCTCCTAAGCTAGCTGTCCATTCATGTTAATGGTATGGTGTCTTTAATCATTGTTTCCCTATTTGTTCCCTCCATTCAACCTAGTATCTTCATTGCACATTAACAAAAATATTTTGTTTCTGCTGGAGTTGTTTTGTTTTTTTAGTCAGAGGGATAATGCAATAGCTTGCTATGTTTTAAGTAGTAACCACAATTTCCCCTCAATGGGTTTAGTATGTTGTCTGTCTGTAAGTTAAGCAACTCAGTAGATGGGTGAAGAATATTCTGACCGTTGTTTTAATGTCACCTTTATTAATGACACTTTTTGAAACATTCAGCAGTTTTGGCTTTTGCACTGCATAGTTGTTAATGTGGGTTTGGCAGGAGTTTGGGAGATGTGGGGTGGTTGTTTGAGGGGGTCTCTTTTTTCTTTTGTTGCTGGGCTTAAGAAATATCAATTTCCTTGGTTTTTTTATGTAGCATGAACCCGCCTTAACTATTTGTTGAAAACCAGGAGGTTTTTCGTTAGATAATATCATTGGTTTTTCAGCAAGTAATGGCAGTTGCCACAGACTTCTCACCTGTGCTCCTCAAGCTGCCACAGTACAATGCTAAACTACGTAACGATCATCACCGGCCTCCAGAAAACTACCCCCTTTGACCTGGAACATGTAGTTGTACGCTTTACTGTTTCTAAATTAATTGTCTCATAAAACCAGATGCCTTAGTTTATAGGGTTGAGGGAGAAGCCACCAAAAGGGGGGGGGGGACATCCCCCACCTCTAAAAGCCCAGGACAACCAGTAAATTACAAAGTATAGCTGAAGCCACTCCAGGTCCAGCAGCTGGGGTGGCGGCTCCAGATTCTGATCCAGCAGCGGCAGACTCCTGTAGCATCGACGACCAATAATCCGGTATGTGGGCAGGGTTGGGAATTGGCAAAGCGGGCAGGCAGACAGAGAAGGCTGCGTTTTTTCTCTCTCCCCCACCTCCACCAAAGTTGCTGCCAGAAGAAAGAGACATGCAAGCAGGTGGGTGGGTTGGTGGGTCGGAGCAGTTAAGTTACCCACCTCTCCCCCACCCACCCAAGCTGCTGCCAGGGGGAACCTAGTCTCTTTATCTCCCTGATCCACCACCAGCAATCCTGCTGCTCCCCTTATCCCTACAGCCATCTCTGGAGGCAGCAGGCCAGTGACAGCCAGCAGCTGCCTTAGAACAAAGTCTTAGAATGTTCATCATTATGCCACTCTCCATAGCAGAAATCAACATTTTTAAGTACAGATTTCTCTGGAACCCACCAACTAAAGTGGCTGAAAATCCATCCGATGCTAGAGGACCCCTTACTTACATTTTTGCACTCATTCAGAGAAACCTAAACACTCCTTAAAAAGAGCAAACCCCAACAAAAGAAACTACACCAAACCAGAAGTAAACCACCTAAAAAATCCAATGCAAGTGAATGGAAGCACTTACATTGGAACTCCTACCCACCTTAAATATTACAGTCACTGCTACGACTCTATAATAATAGCATCATGACTTTAGGTCAACTACTACAAGGGCTGCAATTTGGGTCAATAATCTAGGAAGGTTAAACATCTATTAACAGTTTGCAACCTAGAAAAAGTGCCTCCCAGATCTTATTAGCAACTTCTCAAAATAACCAGTAACATACTGAAACTAAGGGTGAAAACAGACATGATACTAACTCCACTTTAATACCATTTTAAAATTTCTTATGCATTTTGCAGGGGTGTGTTGGTGCCCTATGCAGCCCTGCCACATGCATAAGAAATGTTAAAAAGATGTTAACGTGGAGTTAGTGTCATGTCTGTTTTCACCCTAAAGAGAGCTATTTCTGCTGCTAGATATAAAAGCAAAGGAAGCATGACCCTACCCACGGTCAGAGAAAGGTCAACTCAAGTGTGAGATTAATCTAGCACACAAGTATTAAGAAGAAGAAAATTCAAGCCAAAAATCTCTACTCAACCCCCAAACAAACACAGCCCTAGCTACCAATGATCATTGCACACTAGATCTGCTTTTGTGTTAATGTTCACTTAATACCAATTTTATAAAGAAGTGCAATAAAGTTAATCCCAGTAATGATCATTGTGTCAAAATATAAAGTCATATTTAGTGGACCAGAGTGATGAAGTACTTGCATGGGTATGTTGTACCTTTCCATCAACTCAGCAACAAAATAAGAATGGTTAGTTAAGGCTCATGAAAAAAAATCATATTGAGTGCATTAGCCAAAAAGGAGAAAAACCAACAAGGCAAATAGGCAAAAACTAATTGTTGTTGTGTAATACTAGTTGCTATCTATGGTCTTACTAAGGAAACTAATGCTCAGACGAGTTGAACAAAGTAGACATAGACAAACAACCTTCTAGTGGAAAATCCATGATATAAGTTAGTGGTTGTTTTAAAAAGAAAAACATACTTAAAATGTAAAGAGCAAGAGTTTTTGATTTATGACATGACATCTTATGATCAGTTCAATCATGGTACAACAAGCTTTAACTGTTTTATGCCTATTTTTATGCCGGAGGGGAAGAGAATCGGTGTTCCTTTCATGAAGGATCCCTAATCCCGAGAATGATATGAAGGGGGTCTGAAGAGAGTGTCAATGAGAGGAAGACAGTAAGACCCGATCTGGCACCTGGCTTGCCCCACTTCCATTTTCCAAGCTCACTCCTCTCATGCCCACTCCGATATGGTGCCTGGCTCACTCCCCTTCCCTTTCCCTTTGTGTTCACATGATCTGGTGCCCGGCTTGCTTCCCTCCTAGGGATGGGCGAACTCGGTTTGGATGTTTGGAGTTCGGACTGGACTCAGTCTGTTCGGATGTCCGAACTGAACGTCTGAACCGAACTCTCGAATGACCAAACAGTTCGGTCGTGTTCGGATGAGTTTGGATGAGTTCAGAGGAAGGAAAAATGTCTTTCCAGGGCCAAAAATTAGGTTTCGGTTTCGATTTTGCTATTTTTGAATGTTCGGCCAAGTTCGGCCAAACTGAACTCTGCTGAACCGAACCATCGAACCCAAACTCAGGTTTCGAACTGAACGACCGAACATCCGAACCACGTTCTGTTCACCCATCCCTACCTCCTGACCTAGCTCCCCACTCTCCCAACCCCGGCTGGCAACAAGGACTGGCCATAGGTCAAATGCCTTGTGCTCCTGGGGTGGATCTGACTGCCTCTCTCTGCTCCGTTGGTTGTCTACCTCCAGTCCTCTGTAGGGATGTGCGAACAGGTTGCAGTTCGGTCATTCGGTTCGGGATCTGAGTTTGGGTTTGGTAGTTTGGTCTGGGGACCGGATTTGGGCTTGGTCGTTTGGTTCAGTGGCGTTCGGTTTGGCCGTTTGGAGATCGGTTTCGGTCTAGGTATCGTGTGGTTCCGTGATCACGTTGGAAGCTGGAAACTGGAAATTCGAGTGTGTGCAGAGCTTGTGTGGCTAGAGAGCGTGTGTGTTGTGTTGGCTGGCTGTTTGGGTTTTTTTGGTGTGTTTTGTTTTGGCTGTGTTGGACTGTGTGTGGTTGGTTGGTATGGGTGACTGTTTGGCTGTTTGTTGTGTGGGTGGACTAAAAATAATAAATAAATGAGGAGTGTGAGGATCAAATGCCGGGCCTGGGGGAAGGCCAAGGTGGCGGAGCCGGTGCAGCAGGAGGTTCTTGCCACTGCTGGACCTTCGGTGCTGGAGGAGGAGCAAGAACTGGCGGGCACAGGAGGTGCTGCCACTCCTTCCAGGTTTGTAAACTTTTTTTTTACTTTGAGGACAAGAAGAATACTATCCTTTAGAGTGAGCTCACTGGCATGCGGGTGGGTGAGTGGGTGAATGGTGGACAGTCAGGCACAAACAGTGGGCATCAGCAGGTGGCAGTGGATGTCTGCTACAGAGAGAGAGGGTACAGTGGGGGGTTCTTCCAGCAGTCAGGCATGGGCACGAACACCTCCACCCAGACATGTGGCAGCCATACATTGCAAGGGTCTCCCGTTGCTATCCCTAGCACCCCAAGAAGGGCAGGATTTGCATGTGCCAGCCAAGGTCTCATCTCAATTGCCCTCTCTCCCTAGCACCCAAATAAGGGAACGATTTTCACGTGCCAGACAGGGTATTTCCAGTTGCCATCGCTACTGACACCCCAAGAAGGGCAGGATTTGCACGTACCAACCAGGGTCTCGTCTCCATTGCCCTCCCTCCCTAGCACCCAAAGAAGGGCAGGATTTGCATGTGCCAGTCAGTGTCTTTTGGATTTGCACATGCCAGCCAGGGTTATCGTTTCCCGTTGCCATCCCTAGCACCCCAAGGCAGGAGGACTAGAGGTATCATCATAAATGCATGATATTACTTAGGTGTTTTTTATGTGTTCCTGTTTCAGAGAAGGTGAGGATGAGGAATCCTCCAATGCTGGTCCCAGGTGCAGGAGGGGGCACCAAGGCGGAGGTCTCCAGTGCCACCCCCAGACAGTGGGCAGACAAGGTCCAATGTCTGGAGATGCTATGATACGGAGAATGGATTCACCATCTGCAAGGTAAGGCACGGGGGCTGGAACAACAGGGTATGTATTGCCCTATGACCTGTTAGGAACAGAAGTCCCCTGCAGAGAGAGATTGGCCACCCACTCGCTTGTGGAAACAGAATGCAGGCAGGGCTTGACAGACCATTGGTCTGACACAGTATGGCACTTCTTATGTTCCTATTTTTTCATGTTCTTTATCTTTAGACCTGCGGAAAAAGATTTAAGCGGAACAGCCATAGGACCACATCAGGGCTGATAGCGCACACAGAGAATGTCCATGGTGTGACATTGATGCATCAGCATGTCTCCAGCTCTGTCCACAGGAACTCCAGTGAGGACTCGGAGCATAACTGAAAGCAAGGGGGGAAGGCCCAGCAGAAGCGCCACCACCAGAGGTCTTTCCCCTCCAGATCCAATGAGGAGCCTCCAGCCCCATGAGAGGAGTCCATTGAGGCAAGGGCCTTTTGGGCCCAATTGAGGAGACCAGTGCAAAACTGCATGGATGTGTTCCAGGCCCATGCTAAAAATATGGAGGACTGGCTGATGGAGCAGTTCAAGCGGCTCCAGGTAAGGGATCGCCAGTCAGAGGCCTACTGGGACTGTCTCTGTGCCGAAAGGATTCCCTCGAACTGTTCCGGCAGTCGGTAATATCATGGAAGGAGTCCAATGAGGCGGCCATTGAATTTGCCCAGCGGCACAGCTTTGCTGTGGCTGAGGTGCCCGCCCCTCATCCCTATGGTCCATTATCCCCTTTCCAAATGTGCCACGGGACTGGCCAAGTGGGCCCTGAGACAGTTCTTTGTTATGTCTTCCTGTTATACTGTTAATGTTTGTTTTCTAAAAAGTTATTATTAAAGTTATATTTGTTGTTACCAGCTGAGTCTGACCTGTCCAATCTTTTACCCCTCTGCAGTGCTTCTGGTAGGTGGCAGAATCTCTGCTCATTGTATGCAGCTTGCCAGATCCCTACAGGCAGGCACATATAATATGTTGTGTGTTATTTCCATCTCATTCTGGTAGGTTTGCTGGTGGATGTGGGCACAGATGAGAGCTCTCACTGGTTCTTGCAGGTGGCAGACAGCTTGAGCTGGATACATCTCTCCCCCTCCTCCCCTATCTTTTTCATTCTAGGGGGAAGCCTCTCTCTCTCTCTGGCCATATGACAGCAGGTGACAGCATGGGTGGGATCGTGTCTGTCTCTCCTTCTAGCAGTGGGGAGACTTTCTCTCTCTCTCTCTTATTTCTCTCTCTCTCTCTTTTGCCATGAACAGCAGGTTGCGTAAAGAAAAGGTGGAATGACAGCATCCCATGAACGGAAGGTTCACCTTCAAGAAGAGCAACTGCTCCACCAACTTGGCCCTCAGTCTCAGGCAGTGCAAGGAGCAAATGTCCCCCACCATGGAGAACACCCGCTCGCTGGGGACACTGGTTGGTGAGGACAGGATACCCTTGGCCACTTTCAACAGAGCCGACCACACGTTGGCCTTGCCGGCCCAATAGACCAAGGGATCGTTGCTGGGATTGATACAGGGCTCCTCCTCAAGGTAGGTCTCCATGGCTGCTGAGGCACCATTGTACTCCCTCTGGTAGCTCTGCCTGGTAGGGGTGGGACATCGGGGCAAATACCGGCTACCGGATTTACTGGTTACCGGATTTTTAAAAACCGGATTGCCGGATCTGTGTACCAGTTTACTGGTAACTGATTTGTTCCATTGATTTCAATGGGGAACTGTCCCCATTGAAATCAATGGAAAAAACACAAAAAAACTCCCCCCACCCCCTCCTAGACTAGGAGGGTGGAAGTGGGGCACCCCCCACCCATCCTGGCTTTAAAAAAAACACACGTTCCCCCGAAGTCCCTGCTAGTGCGGGCTCCGGGCCACCACCGGTGACCTGGAGCCTGCACCAGCAGGTACTAGGGTGATCCCTGGGGTGGTGGGTGGTTTAACACACACCCCACCCCAGGGATCACCCTATCTCCCCACCAAGGGATCACCTACCTTGCACTCCGGGCGGCGGCAGTGGCGGTCCGACTCCAGCGGCTTCAGTGCTGGCTGTGACTGCCTGCTTCAGCACTACTAGGCCTTCCGATGTACTTCCGGGTTTCCCCAGAAGGCCTAGTAGGGCTGAAGCCAGCAGCCACAGCCAGCGCTGAAGCCGCCAAAGTCGAACCACTGCTGCCACCGCCCGGAGCACAAGGTAGGCGATCCCTGGGTGGGGAGGTAGGACTAGGTAGGGTGATCTGATCCCTGGGGTGGGGTGTGTTTTAAACCACCCCCCACCCCAGGGATCATACCTGCTGGTGCGGGCTCTGGGTCGCCATTGGCGGGCCGGAGCCTGCACTAGCAGGGACTTTGGGGGAATTTATTTTTTTTAAAGCCAGGCTGGGCAGGGTGGGTGGGGGTTGTCCCCCCTTCCACCCGCACAGCCTGGACTGGGGAGAGAAAGTAAAGTGGGGGGGGTTTGGTGTGTTTTTTTTACATTGCGGCCATTCATTTGAATGGCCGCAATGTAAAAAATCCGGTACGGGGGAATCCGGTAAACGGGCCGGATTACCGGGTTTAATCCGATACTGCCGGTATACCAAATACCGGCAGTATCGGATACCGGATGATCCAGTAGTCCCACCCTTACTGCCTGGGCACCACCCCCACCACTGCCCTCAGCCACACTGCCTGCCCTATTGTACATGGTGCCATGCTCCACAGAGTGGCCTGCACATAGGCAGAGCTGCTTCTGCTTCTGCTTCCAATAGGGGTGCTGCTGCTGCTTCTGGCACTGCTACCGCTAGGGCTGGGGGCAGGGATAGACCCAGCTTGATGAGAGGGGTGGCTGCTCCCACTCCCACCATCCCCAGGGGTGTCCTGCTGCTGCTGCTGCCACAGCGCACTCTCCAGAGCCTGCTCTGCCTGCCGGACCCTCTCAATCAGCGAACCCTTCTGGAGGCCATAGAGCACTGTCTGGCATGCCATGCTACCCTTGACCCTGGGGTCCAGCATGGTTGCCAGGGCATATTGCTCCCACTTCAGAAGCTCATCAAAATGTGCTCTCAGCCCTGCCTTCAACTGCCATGTCAGGTAAAGCGTCTCATCAGCCAGCTCCCTGCCCTCAGGGCCACACTCCTGCCCCTTGAGAATCTCATCCAGGCTTCTGTGGAGACTATGGACCAGAGGGGTCACCCGGCTGAGAGTGGCGGTGGAGCTGCTCACAGTCTCCATCACGGCAAGGAACGGTCTCAGGACGAAGACCGTGTGAGCCAGGATTTCCCATTCTGCCCCATTAAACCCTGGAGGTGCCCTGCTGTCCATCACCAGTTCAACCTGATGCAAGGCAGCTTTCTTCTCAAGAAGCTGCTCGAGCATCAGGAAGGTGGAATTCCACCTGGTGGCCACATTCTGGACCAGCTGGTGCCCTGGGGAGCCTTGCTCAGACTACTTCTCTCGGAGGAGCTCGCTGCCCTTAACGCTCCAGTTGAAGAACCCCACCAGCTCCCTTGTCCGCTCAATCAGGGAGCTAAGGGTGCCTTCCCCAATCCCCTTCTCCCCCAAGCCCAGAGCATCCCTGACCACCAGGTGAAGGGTGTGTTGGGCGCAAGGGATGCTGATGAAGCTCCTGTCATGGACTGTCTTCATTATATTGGCCATGTTGTCCGTGACCACATGCCCCTTGGTGAAGGCCACACCTGGCATGATCCACTTCCTCACTATGGCAGCCAGGACTGCCTCGATGTTCCTTGAGGTGTGGGGGCTATCCATGACTTGTGCCTGAAGCAGGGTCCACCTATACCCTGCTTCGGGACCCCTCCTTCCACTCCCCAAAGCTGCTTCCACCAGGTCCTGCCACCAGTGTGCCGTTACCGCCAGGTAGGCATGCTGGGCATTCCTGGAGGACCACAGGTCAGTGGTGAAGTAGACAGTAGCCCTACCAGCCCCTGCCAGCTGCTCCCTCACCTGCTCCTTCAAAGCACTGTACAGGTCTGCTTCAATAAACTTCCATATCAGTCTGCCTTTGATCCCTACTAGCCATAGCCCCAGTTCACTCCCTCTGCACCAGCCCAGCCTGCTCCTACCCATCAGCTACACCATTGCCTGGACTCTGCCCTGCAACCTCAAGGACTGACTCCTTGACTTTGACCCTTGATCACCTGCTTTGAATTTGCTGCCTGACTGACCAGATCCTGCAAAGTGTGACAACCCTTACTGCCTCGGTTACTCTCCCTCATATGCTTTCTCCTCTTCCCTGCTGCCAAATGCTGCCTTGTGTTGAAAGGGGAAAGAGGAAGGCACAAACCTGCTTTCTGCCCCAGCAGAAATGTGATCCGAGGGCACCAGCAAGGAGATGCACAAACCTGCTTTCTGCCCCAGCAGAAATGTGACCCAAGGGCATCAGCAAGGAGAAGGGAGAGAGGGTAGGAAGCATAATCTTATATTGATGGGGGTGGGTGGGTGTTAGGGTGACCAAAGAGGAGGTCAGATCCCTTTTTCTTGTGCCCAGGGTAAGCTGCATTTTGAAATTTGAATCAGATGATACCCATACGTTTGCTTTCATTCCACTTCACTGAGGCTTGTTGAAATGAGTAAGACTGTTCTTGCAAAAGAAATAGAAATGTAGTGATTGAGTGTGACATTTTTTGGTGGAAAATTATGCCTCTTGAGTTTTCAGGGCGGCAAAATTGTATTGTAACAAACACAAAAATTTTATTCCATTTAATTTTGTAATGTCAAAATCTAAATGAAATAGACATGGCCAAAATCAACCCAAACAAACTGCCTAGACCTTGTTTACTGAGCGTGCCAATGCTCTTTATGTGGTTTGTGGCTCAGGGAGGAAGACCTCACTGCAGGGTCTTTCTGAGAATGTGAGCTCCTAATTACAATAAAACTTTCCAACAACAGATTTTGATGGTGACCTCACCAGCAGCAAAAATATCAAACATTTTTACTCCTAATGAAATATTAAAAAGTTGCATATGCAATAAAATTTCAACAAAGATTTGGGTTTCCTAACCAAATTTTGGCCCAAACCTCAGTAGTTCTTTACTACACAAGTGTTCCCATTGATTTTAATGGGAGTTTTTGCCAAATAAGGCATCACTTTCTGCTTTCAGTATTCATCCAAATACAATGTTTTACTAAAAAAAAATCCAGCAAACACAACTGCAATTTGGGGCTAACAGAGGGTTATTTCAGACGTTACGAAAATGCCTTTCACCACAGTGGATCACAGTGGATCGCCAGTGATGGAGCCAGTGGATCCCCTGTGGTGGTGGCGTTCCTGTGAACATCTGTTTGATCCCTGCCATATGGTTACCACAGTGAATCTCTGGCAGGGGTCAAACCTAACCATGGTTCTGGACCTCCGTCCAGCCAGAGGTCGAGAACCATGGTTAGATTGGCCACGATCTGGAAAGGGGCAAAAGTAACATCAGTTACCTTGCCCTGGTCCAGAATCATGCCCCGAACCACGGTACAGGATTGGGTGCAGCGGCCATGTTGGCCTCTGCGTCCGCCCATCTCCCTGTGGGCAGGTGGCTGAGGGAGAATGGGGGGCGGGGCTGTCACATCGCTCCACGCAGCCCCTCCCCGATTCCCCACAGTGATGGAGCCAGCATGTCTGAAGGACGGCCGGTTTCATCACAAACTGGGATCTAAGAGCGATCCTGGTCCGGGGTTCAGCGTGGCAGGAATCCAGGCCCATCACGTCTGAAATTACCCAGAGATCTCCATAATGTTCACAGTAATTAACACAGTGGGACCAGCTGTGCTGGTCAACTTATATCATTGCATTTTCAATCTTCTCATCCTACTCCAAATCGTTAACTTTCAAATGATTTAATGAGTTAAAGAAATAAATCTTTTGATCTTCTTTTCAATTTTTGAATATATAAATAAAAATCATGTGTGTTAACTCATTAAGTCATTTGAAAGGTAACGATTTGGAGTAGTATGAGAAGGTTGAAAATGCAAGAATATAATTTAGTATTTGAAATGTGTTGGTATAGTTGCAGAGGAAGTTTATTTGTGGTTTGTAGATGCGAGATTGTGAAATGTTATGAGTTTATGAGTTTTGTTGGTGATTGCCGATAGTGTGTTGATGGGAAAGATATTCACCTTAATGAACAATTCCCTTATTTTTGAAGTTTATGTTAAGGTGGATACTCCTTAACTATTAATATAAATCATAGGTTTTTAAATGTTGGCATTCCTGTGGTTTTTCTATATATATAAGTTGTTGTGGTGTGATGTCAGCAAAAGTGTAAATTGCTGTTATTTTGTAAGTTCTTTTTTAATGTAAGAATAAAGTTTGTTGTTGTTTTCAAGAATGTTATGGTATCAATTTTTGTCCAAGTATCATTGATAGTTTATGTTAGGAATGGGAAAGTATATGGGTGTAAAAAGCAATGTAAACTATACATGGGCATTGATTTTCATATTGTTGTTTAATCAATGTTATAGTGGCTAAATCACTTAAGGAATGTGTCCTGGGTGGTAAGATGGTTCAAGGCTTTCTTGTATCCTACCATACCGCTGGGCAATATGAAGAGTGAAATGAAGTGGAGGGAAGGAGCCTGGAGGCTGAAAACTTGCAGAACTCACATGTAGCTTAGTTTGGTTGATCAAAAGACTCTCGGTACATATTTGTCCGATGTTTGAACAACTCCCCAGTAACTGCACAGAACTCATGAGAAATCTTCTAAATGTGGCAGTGCGACCTTTAAACCTTTTTCTCTTGTGTTCTATATAGGTCTGTAATACATTTCAAGCCTTTCTCTTATCCTATACTACTGTGTACCAGCATTGGCATAAAAGAAGCAATGTATAAATGTTGGTACTAACACAGTTTAAACGATGGCACTACCTAATGCGCGGATGAACGACATAAGGATTTGTGTTATTCACGTTAACAAGATCTTTTACTAAGAATAATTTTTGAACAAAAATACCATTTTACTTGTCCAAATCAGCAGTGATTAGTAGACATTTGTCTTAAATTTTCTAGCACATTCACATTAACTTAGGCCCATGAGTAAAAGAGATGCCCCTTGCAAAAGAATCTAGTCACAACCCAGAAGTAAAGTAGCTCAAAAGTGCAATGTTAAAAATAGATGGAGACTGAATGAGATCTCCATCTCAACTTAACTAATAGAGCTCCTATTGCAGCTCTATGATAGATGTGGCCCAGAGGCTGACCATCTGAGCCTGAGGAAACAGACAAAACATCTGAGGGTTCAACAGCCAGAAAATCAGTCCAGGAGATGCATCTACCCAAGATGCAGCCAGGAGTCAGGGTTAAGAAGCAAAGCCAGAGTCCAGAAACTGAGAAGATCAGTGGAGAGGCAACGCAAGGTGCAGCCTGCAGCCACTGGGTTTCTCTGAACTAAGCCTCAGAGGATGTGACCCAGGAGGTTTTATACCCCATTGGTAGCCAGTCAGGGCAGTAGTTGCTGTGTGGTGATCAGAGACAACTCTGGAATGCCCTGGGTGTTTGAGCAGTTAAAAGTCTCTGGCAGTTAAGTCTCCACTTTCTAACTTGGCTTCAAGACCTACTGTGGCTGACATTACCTGATAGATAGCCACTGATCTCAAATGTTCAAAAATTATGAACCAGCCCCAACACTTTTGAGTGAAGACAAACAAACCCTCACCATGAGGCATGCTAATTAAGAGGGTAGCATTTACAGCCTGGGCCTAATAGCTATGTTATGAAATGTGGAATATGTTCAGAACCCTGTCGCTATATTAAGTAACTCGAAGGTCAATGATCTTTGGTGACCTAGAACTAAATAACTAGAATGGAAATGGTTACTGCAAAGTAGATTGTGACAGTTAAGGAATACAACCAGTGCAAATATTTACACAAATATTTAAAAAATTCTAGTGTGGGGAAATTTATAAATTACACCAGAGGTCTGTTAGGGGGAAAAAATACAGTAATGGCATAACCACAAGGGTATCAAGAAAAAGAGGATCTGAAGTTCTATGTTACCAAAAAAAGTACAGACAAGGGAAAATGATTGCTTAGAAAATCACCAGTTGAAATATATGATGAAGGAACATGGGTGGGTAAGTGGCATCCTAGCAAAAACCCCTCTGGTCACTAGAGTTTCATCAGGAACTCAAAGCTAGTGTAAGCAACTGTGTAAGCCTCTATTAAGACTACCTGAAGATTAAGGTTTTCAGTAGACATGGGGAGTTTGTCTGACCTAGGGGCCTTGGGTTTAATGAGAGACTGGAGATTACTAAACTACAAGAGGTATTGGACTAGGAGGAAGCCAGTACCCTAGATATTAGGGGTGGGAAGTTCGGATCATCCGGTATCCGATACTGCCGGTATTTTGGTGTACTGGCAGTATCTGATTACTCTGGTATTTGGCGATACCGGTACCGGATCTTTTTTACATTGCAGCCATTGAAATGAATGGCCGCAATGTAAAAAAAGAAACAACCCCCCCAAAACACTTTCCCTCCCCAGTCCAGGCTGCACGGGTGGAAGGGGGGACACACCCCACCCACCCTGCCCAGCCTGGATTTTTTTTTTTTTTTAAATTTCCCCGAAGTCCCTGCTAGTGCGGGCTCCGGGCTGCCACTGGTGACCCAGAGCCCACACCAGCAGGTAGGTACTGTGGTACTAGGGTGATCCCTGGGGTGGGGGGTGGTTTAACACCCCCCACCCCAGGGATCGCCTACCTTTGGCACTCCGGGTGGCGGTGGCAGCAGTCCGGAGGCTTCAGCGCTAGCTGTGGCTGCTGGCTTCAGTGCTTTCTAGGTCTTCTGGGGAACTTCCGGGTTTCCCCGGGAGGCCTAGAAAGCGCTGAAGCCAGCAGCCACAGCCAGAGCTGAAGCCGCCGGACCACTGCTGCCGCCCGGAGCGCCAAAGGTAGGCAATCCCTGGGTAGGGAGGTAGGTTGATCCCTGGGGTGGGGTGGGTGTTAAACCACCCACCACCCAAGGGATCACCCTAGTACCTGCTGGTACGGGTGCTGGATCGCCGGTGACAGCCCGGAGCCCACACTAGTAGGGACTTATGTTAAAAAAATAAAAAAATTAAATCCAGGCTGGGCAGGGTGGGGGGTTGCCTCCCTTCCACCCACACAGCCTGGGAAGGGGAGGGGGGAGGTTTTGTTTTTTCCCCAATTGATTTCAATGGGGACAGTTCCCCATTGAAATCAATGCAATAAATCCAGCACCGGTAATCCGGTGATCCGGTTTACAGAAAACTGGTAACCAGTAAAACCGGTAGCCGGTATTTGGCCTGATGTCCCACCCCTACGATATGAGCTGTTTGTGCCTGAGACTGTGTATCTTGATGCTGAGGACTGTATGCTGGAATTAGAAAGACTGTATAATGAATAAAGGAGACGTTAGAGTGAATTCTCTAAGAAACAGTGATTTGGGGCACCGATCCTGATGACATTCACCCACAAGACAAGCCTAACCATGTCACAATATTTCCAGTCTCTGTGATGTTCCGAAGTGGCACAGTAGTAGGTTTTGTTAGCTTTCATCCTGGATATGTCGGTGCACCCCGAATAAGACAAGGACACAAAGCTTTGGGTTTAAATGGCCGCATTCTTTAGTCAATCAAATTGCCAATGGGCAATTTGGGTCCAGACAGCTTTAATAATTATCATCTTAATTAACTTGGAAAAACCAGTCCTGATGCGTGCTCTGGTCTCGGTTCTCTGCAAACCTTAAACTATGCCTCCCACTCCATCCCATGTCGTGAATCATGGATGAGGAAGGACAACATGTCCCATTGGGGACCAGAGTAAGGACTAGGTTCAGCAGGGTCCAAGGCCTCGTAGGCACCTACAGACCCCAATTACCTCTTCATGGGGTGTGAGCCCAGCTCTAAGCCACGCCCTGCTTATGAAACAGGTCCCACATCCCCATCACTTAAGGAGATGTCTCCCTCCTTCAACTCCCTACTATTAACTTATCAGAATTTTAAGTCAGCTGGACCCCCTCCAGAGTGAGACTAAACTCTTACTATGAAGTTGAACTTTCTGGGCAAGGTCTTGCCCAGAAATGGGCAATGTCAAATCAGTTGTCATTATAAGGTGAGCACCTGAAATGCCTTTCCTGCTCATTGCTTGTCTGTTTGGACAGCAGGTTCTTGGAAGCTGGTACTGGATGTTTTAATGTATCTAAGTAATACCTAGGTCAGTAAAACCCACATTCATTTGGGCCTCAAGGTGCTGCTGTAATAGAAAATCTTAGACCTACATTGACAGTGAATCTCACAGGATTCCACCTGCCTCCAATCCAAATTGGTGGTTGGGAGCACATATTCCTAGAGTCCCTCTGACCAGGTAAAACAATTGGCTTGTTCTTGATGACATTTTCTTTCTTCATTTTCTTGCAAAGACATTGTTGTCTAGGGCTATTAATGCTCACCTGTGTGCAACTTTCCTTACATTTTGGCAGACCTTAAAATACTTGGGACTTTCAGCAGCAATAAATTTAAATTCATAGAATTAAGGAGCGAGACAGATTCTTGGACCAGTGTGCTAGACTTTATTATTATTATTAGGTCATATACGACCTCTCTTATTCACTTGGGACTGGTTTTTATATTGAAAGAAAGAAAGACCTCTTACCCTCTGTGCTACAAAATCTATAGGCTGCACCTGGAACTGAAATGGGACTCTCAATACTGGTCATATTTCTCAGTTGTCTGTCTCTGAGCTTTTCTTGAAAGATCAGGATTCACCCTTGCATATTTTTACTTCTCTGACCTGCATTTGGCAAAGAACACAAATTGTAGCATTACATATTGATTGATTGTAATGTAGAGGTGTGCACCAGGGACCCATGTTGTTATTTGTTTTCATTTTTTGTTTTCGTTATTAAAATTTCATTTTTGTTTTTGCTTTCATTTTTGATTACCGTTGGTATCAAATTGAAAACACAGGTTTGGCTGTGACTTTTTTGTTTTTTATTATATTTGGATGAGAATTGGAGGAAGTGTACCTACAATGGAAATCATTATGTGTACCAAAGTTCAGAAAGACTGAATAAAGGAATCAGAATTTGCAAGCAGTTGAATTATGTTACTTTGCAAAAACCTGCATATACATTTCTGGCTATAACGTTTTTGCCTCCCATATAAAATAAATGAAACTGGGCAAGATTATACCCCTTCCCCAGGTTTATTATCTATGCCAACTTTCAGAAGGATTGGATAAAGGGTCCTGGTGGTACAAGCAATTAACTTATAAATGTATGTCTGACTGGAACATCTTTGTAGTGCAACCAGTGTATATGAAATTGGCAGGGCTGTATCTCACACCTTCAGGATCATCTCTGCCAAATATCAGAAATATGGGATAAAGGGTCACAATTCTATAAGCCTGCACAGCATATGCAGAGAATGAGCCTATGCCAGGGATTCTCTTACATGTCACTGTGGTATAAGATTTGTTTGTGATGTCAACCAAATATTCTCATTCTGTGCTGTGACCACCCCAACTTCTCTCCCCCACTTGTTACTAGGAAGTTGGAAGGATCTGTTTAGGAAAGAGCCAATAGAGATTCTCTTATGTCCTCTGTCACAGTGCTGCAGCATGTGATTGTGATTATAACAGGCCAGCATGGACATGTAAACTATTTTTCCTGATTTCTGGGATGCTAACCCCAAAGTCCCAGTTATGTCCCTTCTATGCCCGCCTCTAAGACACCACCTATTGGTCCACCTAAAGATGGAAGCATACAGTAATTGGCCAGTGAATGTGTGTGTCAGTCTGTTGGGTTGCTCCCATCCTCCCTTCTCTACAGCCTCCTTCTCCTGCCATGCCAGGTGCCTGCCTCTGACTGACACTGCATCTGTTGCTATTTATCTGAATAATGCTCTTCAAGGGGACAACTTCAATTGATTATAAAATCAAGGGACTTTATCACATCATCCTGTAGTTATTCAACAATAACAGGGAAGGAGTGGGACACATTCATGCCAAATGTCTTGTAAACATGATGGAAGATAAAAAAATATACAGCTGGAAATGCATTTTCAAGTTAATGGCTTATACCATCAGGACCCTTTATCCAATCATTCTGAAATTTTGAAGCATTGGTAATGTTGGGAAGGGTCATATATTTTCCAGTATTATTCAAATTGGATGGAAGATAAAGATGTTCTAGCCAGGAATGTGTATGTAGCTTTTGTTAAAATCACAATATTCAATTGCTTATAAAATTCTTTTACTTTATCCACTTTTTCCAATTATAGGTACAAGTAGTGCCCTCCATGGGGAATACATGTTCCCCAAGATTCATCAGAATTGAATAAGAAACAAAAATGTTATAGCCATAAATATGTTTTTCAGTTTTTTCCATTATAATGAAAATAAAAATTCATTTTCATTATTATTATTATTATTATTATTATTATTATTATGTATTTGTTTACATTATTAAAATAGCAAAACCAAAAATTTTCATTTGCATTATAATAATTAAAAAAACTAATTGCACACCCCTAGTACCCACCTAGAAGTTTTTCTGTCTTGACATCCAATCAGGATTCTGGGCCATAACCCCGTGGTCATGGTTTTTCTGCCCACCACCCCCTTTCCAGGGAAAAAAAATTCTGTTGTTCTCCAAGAGGGGAACAGAGTGCACCGTGGCTTGTTTGGCCTTGCCTAACACCAGGACACTTTTGGGAACATTTTCTGTCTTGACATCTGATGGGGGTCCCGGGCCATGACCCTGGGGTCACCATTATCATACCTACTTTGCAAAAGGGCCAAAATTCAGTCTCTCACCAAGAGGGGAACAGAATGTGCCATGGAATTTGTTTGGTGTTTCCTAACACTCTGATACTACCGGAAAGGTTTTCTCGCCTGACATCAGAAGGGGGATGCGCGGAGGTCACAGTTTTCCTGCCCCCCACCACATGCAAAGGGGCCAAAATTTGGTTGCTTTCCAAGAGGGGAACAGAATTCTCCATGGCACTTGTTTGGCCTTGCCTAACACCCTTACAAATACAGAAAACCAAGGGAATGCAATGTAGCCAAGAACAGCAAGCAGAAAACAGATGAGGCTACTAAAAATGAATTTTACTTTAAAAATACCATAACAACAATGATAATAAAAACATAAAATCAACTATACACATAGATAATGTTCCAATCCAATACAATAATCACAACCCAATGCGTTTTGGGATGTATCCCTTCATCAGGGGTACAATTGAAATCTGAAATATACTAATAACAAAAGAAAATGATTGTGATACAAATATGATTATGAAAAATGTGCAATAATATTTTCTGTAGAAAGGAGACAACAAACCTGGATATACACTTATTCCTTTAAATTTACAAGTTCATAGAGGAAAATAATCCTTATGTAGCCTGCTCTCATTAGCTATAAACTCTTGCAGAAATCTTCACATATCTCCTTCTGTGATCCTAAACCAAGAATACAATAATCAGGAATACACTTCAGGACCTCTGTTAGCACGCCTTGGGGAGGCCTCTGCTGGGGGCTTGGAGGGGTCTCAGGTAGCACGCCGGGATGGCCTCTGTCAGAGACGCTGGAAGAGCCGGATTTGGACCTGAATTTGAAATCCTTGCTGCCGTGTCAGGTTGTGACAATACTGGGCTAAGATGGACCATTGGTCTGACTCAGTAAGGCAGTTTATTAAAAAAAAAAAAAAAAAAAAGTCTATTATAATAAAATAATAAATAAAAATTCTCCGTACGTAAAATCTTGAAAAAAAGAGATAGCCTAATGCTTTGAGTGTATGTATAAAACTCCTATAGTAATGCAACCACTGGAAATATCTTACAACTTTAAAAAAAATAGCCTGACCTTTTGAATTTGTGTATTAAAATGGAACATTACTGCTCTTGTTTTTCTCTTTTGTTTATAAAAAAACACACTGTGGGCATCCCAAAACTCCTATAGTAATTCATCCAATGAAAATAACTTACAGCCCATCTCTGTACAGCCAAAAAAAAAAAAATGAACAAAATATTACAGGCTTGTATATCATCTATGCCCTCCATAAAGTTAACTCACCAATGTACTGTCCTACCATATTTCTAAAGGACTATGTCATAATTGTTTCCACATAGTTTCTATGTCAGTGTTAAGTGCCAACTGTGGTACACATAATGGAATTCTGAAAAGTAATACAGAACATACCTCTGTTGCTCCATATATGGTCTCAAAAGTGAAAGAGAGCCTCTGAACAACCTCTTCAAAATATATATTTTGCAGACCTCTTACAACTTCAAAATAAAGAATAAAAAAAGAAAAAAGGGGGGAGGAATGCTGAATGAGGTAATACTTGATGTTGTTAAGCTCTTTGGAAAGAAGAGGAATAACAAAAAATTCAAAAGGTAGCTAACCTTACACTGAATCACAAAGGGAAACTACACCAACAGCATCTACCTCTGTCTGGTATAAAATCCACTGTCTGAATGCTGAGCAGGAGCTAGCAGCCTCCCTAACAGGTGTCCCTTATAAACGATCAAATTAAAACAAAACTGTCGACACCTGTGATGTGGAGTCTGCTTCAAGCTTTCCCAAATTAGAATATATCCATTTTCTCTTATCCCTCAACAAATGCCAAAGTTATAATACTGAAAACCACATTTGGAACACAAATATACTTTGTAGCAGAATGAATAACACTAAAAAACCAAAAAGAAAGAGACCATGTGGATTAAAGGAAAATACTCAAATCCATGTCTTCATTTAAGCCCAAAGGTTCAATGGAATTAAGCTTGAAGATCCACATGGTTTCTCTTTTAGACAATAGCAATTCCCTATCTGCAGAGCTTGAACTTATTCTCTCAATGGCCCCAAAAGTAAAATCCTCAGGATTATGTCTCATGGCCATGAAATGTGTAACCAAAGGTGCTGTAACTCTATGATTCCTGATATTGCTCCTATGTTCACTGATAGGGATGGGCGAACAGGTCGCGGTTCGGGTTCAACCATTCGGTTCGGTCCAGTTAGGTTCACTTGTTTGGTTCGTCCGTTCACCGTGTTCGGGTTCGGCCACTGTGTTCGGTCGTGTTCGGATTGGGCGTTCGGAAAAGGCTCTCTGTGCAAGAAATTATGGCCCCAGACCCATGACGGTGGGTCCTGGGGCTAGAGTGGCAGCTTATTAAGATATTAGCCACAGTCCTCCCTGCCTGTAACTTGGCCTCAGAACCCTGGCGGCGGGTCCTGGGACTGGAGTGGCTGGTTTCTTGATGCTTTGGAAAATTGGCTCTCTGTGTGAGGAATGATGGCCCCGGACCCATGACGCTGGGTCCTGGGGATAGAGTGGCAGCTTTTGGATATTCTGGATATTGGCCACAGCCCTCCCTGCCTGTAACTTGGCCCCAGAACCCTGGCGGCGGGTCCTGTGGCTGGAGTGGTTGTTTCTTGATGCTTTGGAAAATTGGCTCTCTGTGTGAGGAATGATGGCCCCGGACCCATGACGCTGGGTCCTGGGGATAGAGTGGCAGTTTCTAGATATGGTGGAACGACACACCTCTATTGAACTAAATGGAATATCCTAATAATTAACTACAAAGGCCTTGTCCTACAAACACACTGTATCTCTATCTATCTCTATAACTAAGCTAACTAGTATGTATATCTATCTAGTAACTGTCTATCTATGTATACAATATTACACACAGGGAAACACAAAGAACACAGGGAGGGTACAAAACTGAAATGAAAATCAATCTAATAATATTCTTACTCTAAATAAATCCAAAACTTAAAACAGGGGAAGGGAATCAGGGATGGAATAAGAGGGAGAGGGGAAAGGATTCAATGGAGGGGGGAGGGAGGAAGGAAGATTGAACACAGGGAGGGAACAAACCAAAAAATAACAACTAAATCTATCTAAGCTAAGCTAAATAAATGAGAATATGGAGGTAGATGGGTTGGATGGATGAAATAGGAGGAGGATGGCAATGGATTAGGAATAGGAAGGAACAAAAACTGTTGGGAGAGAGGGAGCCTTCTGAAACGCCTGCTGTTCAGGAACAGTGACTAGCTCAGAAGGTGTTGGGAAGGGGGGAGGCAATCACTTTTGTTTCTTGCTCCGCCCGCCTCACCGAAAGCCCCATTGGCTCCGTGCAGCCTAGTCTGCCTAGACACCGGTGTCAGCTTAGACACCGGCCAATCGTAGACTGCAAAGTCAGTAGTCTGAGGCGAAAAGGGATGTTGATTGGGCAGGCTGGCTGCTACTCCAAGTCTCTCCACGCCTGGTGCCTGGAAGTCTGATCCTCAGCTGACTCCCCCTCCCTGTCACGTTTGACCTCCCAGTGACACTTTTTTCCCCACCCGAACTCACCCGAACGCAATCCAAACTGACCGAACTGTTCAGTCATTTCAACGTTCGGCTCTAGTTCAGTTCAGTCAGTTCGTGTTCGGATTCGGTCGTCCAAACAGACTGAGTTCGGTCTGAACTCCGAACTTCTGAACCGCGTTGGCCTGTCCCTATTCACTGATTCTGATCTTTACTTTTCTGGTTGTTTTTCTTACATATACTAAAGAGCAAGAGCATTTTAGAGCATAAACTACATAGGTGGATGCACATGAGGTAAGATCTCTAAGAAAAATTCTCTTAGAATCAAAAGGGTTGATTTAAAAAAGTCATCTTAGAGGGTTGTCTGCAACAGATACCGGAACCACAGGGAAAATGTTATGTAGTCCTACTACTTCTGTCTAAAGATAGAGTCTGTAAGGAATTGGTGGTCCTATTAATATTTGCATGTATCAAGTAATTGTTGATGTTTTTAGTTCTTTTATATGAAAAACGTGGCTAGGTTTCAAAAATAGGTAAGACATCCAATATATGCCAGTTCTTCAAGACACTGCTGCAAATGTGCAAGCTGGCTCCATTGTATGTTAAGATGAAAGTAATTCTCTCAGATTCACGTTTTGGTCTATGAACTAGTAATTCTGATCTAGTCTTTTGACCTGCTCTCTGGATTCCTTCTTTGATGGTTTTTTCGGAATAACCAGAAATGCATTGGATTGTGATTATTGTATTGGTTGGGAACATTATCTATATGGATAGCTGATTTTATATTTTTATTATCATTGTTAAAGTATTTTTATAATAAAATTTATTTTCAATGGCCTCATTAATTTTCTGCTTGTCTAACACCCTGATACTTAGGGGTGGGAATTTCGGTTCCCCTGATATCCGATACTGCCGGTATTTTGCTTTACCAGTGGTATCGGATTAACCCGATAATCTGGGGTACCAGTACCTGTTCCCCGTGCCAGATTTTTTTACATTGCGGGCATTTGAAATGAATGGCCGCAAGGTAAAAAAGAAACAAAAAAACCACAACCACTTTCCCTCCTCCGTCCAGGCTGCACGGGTAGAAGGGGGGACATCCCCCACCTACCCTGTCCAGCCTGGATTTTATTTTATTTTTTTAACCCAAGTCCCTGCTAGTGCATGGGCAGCGGTGCCCCAGAGCCCACACCAGCAGGTACTAGGATTTAACACCCCCCACACAGGGATCGCCTTACTTGTCTTTTGGGTGGCGGCGGCAGCAGCAGCAACATGGTGCGAGTCCAGCTTCAGTGCTGGAAGTGGTTCCAGCACTTCACTAGGCCTTCTGGGGTGGCGGCGGCAGCTCAGAGCCCGCAGGGACTTTGGGTAAAATAAATAAATAAAAAAAATCCAGGCTGGGCAGGGTGGGTGGGTGGTGTTCCCCCTTCCACCCGCACAGCCTGGGAGGGGGGGGTATTGGGTTTTTTTTTCATTGTTTTCAATGGGGACAGTTCCCCATTGAAACCAATGGGGAAAAACGGTACCGGTATACTGGGTTTAATCCGGTAAACCGATTTTTTGCAAACCGGTAAAACCAGTATCCGTTTTTTTGCCCCAAGTTCCACCCCTACTGACACTACAGGGAAGATTTTCTGTCCCAACATCCAAAGAGAGTCCGGGCCATAACCCTGGGGTCATGTTTTTTTCTGCCACCCCTTTTCAGGGGGCTAAAATTTGGTTGCTCTCTAAGAGGGGGATGGAATGAGCTGTGGAACTTGTTTGGCCCTACCTAACACCAGGACACTTCCGGGAAGATTTTCTGTCTCGACATCTAAAGGGGATTCCGGGCCATGACCCTGGGGGTCAATGTTTTCCTGCCCCCCACTTTCCAAGTTGACAAAATTCTGTGTCTCTCCAAGAGGGGAATGGAATGTGCCTTGGCACTTGTTTGGCCTTGCCTAACACACTTAGACTACCGGGAAGTTTTCCTGTCCTAACATCTGAATGGGGATCCGGACCATAACTCTGGGGTCACAGGTTTTGTGCCCCCCTTGCAATGGGGCAAAAATTTAGTCGCTCTCCAAGAGGGGAACGGAGTGCACAACAGCACTTCTTTGGCCTTGCCTAGCACCAGGACACTGACTCTACCAGAAAGATTTTCTTTCTTGACATCTGAAAGGGGTTCCAGTCCATGACACTGGGGTCATGTTATGCCTCCCCTGCCCCCTTCTGAGGTGACCAAAATTTGGTCACACTCCAAAATGGGAATGGAATGCACCATGGAACTTCTTTGACCTTGCCTAACACCAGGACACCAACACTACCAGGAAGATTTTATGTCTCAACATCAAAAGGAGGTTCTGAGCACTTACCCTTGACAATGATGAGAAGATTTTCTGTCTCAACATCTGAAAAGGGTTCCAGAGGGGAATGGAATGTGCAGTGACACCACTTTGGCCTTGCCTAACACTAGGGCACTGACCTTACTGGAAAGATTTTCTGTCTCAAAATGCAAAGGGGGTTCTGGGCTCACCATTTTTCCAGGGCCGGATTTAGAGAAAGACCCTAAAGCCCAGGCCTCAGGTGGCATTTTCTGGAGGGGGAAGGGGGCAACAACACACCCCACCCCACCCAGTCCGCCCTGCTCTTCCCCCCCTTTTCTTTCGATGCTGCTGTGGGTGCTGCCCTGTTCCTGGAGCAGCAGCAGCTGAAGCCTGGGAGTTCCCCTCCCCTCCAGCCCTCTCTGGCTCCTCCATCCTCCCCTCACCTTCTGGCTGGGACTCACTCACTTGCATCACATGCCGAGAGGAGTGCGACTTGAAGTGGAGAGCTGCCGGCACAAAGCAGCATGTGGGTGTGAGCCAGCTGTGGACATCAGAGAAAAAAGAAGAAATGGGGGGGGAAAACTCTGTTCTGAGACTGCAGGAAGGAACTTGGAGTGTGTGGGGCAAGGGCTGCCTGCTCATGCTAGACTTGAGGCAGGGATCTGAAACCAGCTCAAGTCTCTGATCTTCAGATTTCAGGTAGGTGACATTGAGGTGGCTCCAGGCAAGACAGGGAGAGGGTGTGTGTGCTGTGGTGGGTCAGGGAGCCCCTGCCCTGTCTACTAGTGGTGGCTAAGGGATGGGGGTTCCTCTCAGTGTGGGGTCTGGAGGAAGGGGGGAAGGACAGTCGGTTGGAGGAGGCACTGGTTTGGGGGCGGCCGGGGCATGTGTGTGGAGGGCTCGAGTCGACTGGGTGGGCCCTTTCAAGGCAGCAGGGAAAGGGGATCAGTTAGTAAAAGTGCCTGCTTCCTTGCTCCAGGCTCCAACTTCTCAGGTTGCTTGAGGCTTGGGGTGCTTTAATCTTGCATCCTCAGCATCCTGTTGGCCCCTACCACTGTCCTGAAGCAGCCCCCCTCCCAACCCCCACTGCTGTCTGCAGGCTGAAGCCCCCCTGGCTGCCCTGTCCCCTCATTTCTGTCCTGCAGAAGCCCTTCCCCAACCCCACTGCTGTCCTGCAGCCCCTCTCCCCCCATGCTGCTGTCCTGCCCCCAGCCCACTCCTGAAGCCCCCCCCCACTCATGCCTGGTAAGCGGCAGGCACAGTGGAATGGGTCCATGGACAAGTAGTCAAGATGTGTCCCTCTTTTTTGTCTCCTGCCCCCACCCCATGACCATTTCACACTGTCCTCACCCCATGACCATTTAATTTGTGCCCCTGCCTCCCATATAATCAATTCACATTTCCCCCCACCCATAACCCAGGGCCGGTCCCAGGCATGTACCACATGTGCAACTGCACATGGTCCTGTAGCCAGCTGGGGCCCTGCGATTGCCTGGCTGGGAGGCAGGCTGCAGCCAGCTTCTCCCCCAATAAGTTCTTCTGCCTCCCCTCCCTGACTCTGGTCCCCATCCCTCACCTGCCTCTGCCTCCTAGTAGATGAGTGATCAGAAGGTTATTGCCTTGTAAAGAAGGTTCTTCGAGATAGCTCCAAACATTCTAGGAATATAAGAAAAAAATTCCATGCGGGGCTGGAAGAGTAGGTGTTGTGAGAATGTTAGGAGCTATTTCAAAGAACCTTGTTTAAAAGGTTGTAACCTTCTTTTCTTCTTCAAGTGGCTCCCCACAGGCCATTTTTACATGACTCTGCTGTGTGGGAGGGTCCAGGGGCACACTGGTGTGTGGGCAGGGCATGCATCCCCACTCCCGGCCTCACATGCATCCCCACTCACCCCCCACTCATCCACACCCACGGAGTAACTGCCATTTCACCTGGTTGCTCCATGCATGGGGATGAGTGGGTGGTGAGTGAGGATGCACATTAGGCGGGCGCATACGCATCCCCACTCACCATGGTCACGTGCACCGCATCGTTCACACGGGGCTCCCTCACCCATGAACACACAGAAATCTGCGTGTTCATGGGTGGGAGAGGCCCGTGTAAAAGGGGCCACATTCTCACAACTGTCTTACTTATATTACCTTAAGTAGGAATTTAGGATGTAAAGCAATAGCTCTTCTATCTTGGAAAATCTGCAAATATGGTTCTGAGATTTTTATGGCTGCTATTTCACTAACTCTTCTTAATGAAGTTATTGCTAACAGGAATACTGTCTTTAAACCCGCACCCCATAACCAGTTCATTTGCAACCCCCATATAATTAATTCACGCTGGCCGGGGGGCACAAATTAAATGTTTATGGGTGGGGGGCAGTGTGAATTGATTATATGGGGAGCGGGGACACAAATGGACTGGTTATGGGATGCGGGTTTAAAGACAGACAGTTTTCCTGTTAGCAAAAACCTCATTAAGAAGAGTTAGTGAAATAGCAGCCATAACAATCTCAGAACCATATTTGCAGATTTTCCAACATAGAATAGATATTGTTTTACATCCTAAATTCCTATCTAAGATAGTAAAATAAAGACAGTTGTGAGAATGTGAGGCGCCACTAGAAGGAAAACAGAAGGTTTCTGCCTTGTAAACAAGGTTCTTCGAGATGGCTCCAAACAGTCTCACAACACCCACCCTTCCAGCCCCGCATGGAATTTTCTTATATATATTCCTAGAAAGAGTTGGAAGGAACTGTCATTCTGAGGGGGAGAGTGCTTTTTATACTAGAGGGGCTTGAGACCATCACGTGGTCTATTGTTTGAATAGGGTGAGCATGTACCACCCAGTTGGGGGAATGATAGGAGCCATCTCGAGGAACCTTCTTTACAAGGCAACAACCTTCTGATCACTCACATGGGAAGGAGTTGTTTGTTTGCAAACAGCTTTATCTCCCAGTCTGATCGGTGTCCTAGTGTCCTGCTGCTGCTGCAGCAATAGCAGGCAGAGGCAGGTGAGGGATGGGGACCCCCCCCATGATATGGAGGAACCCTGCATCCAGGTCTCACCCAACCCAGCCGCCCACTGGGTGGGGAGCCCCCTGTACCGGAGATAGCACCGCGCCTAGCCCCCACCTCAGGCCTAGAGTAAAAGAATTCTTTAAAGATTCTTTAACAAATGAGTTTCAGCTTTCATTCTAAAATAAAAACATGTTTAGCCCTCAGGGTGGGCAGAGGAAACCTTGAAAATACACCTGTAGTATGTGCCTGAAAGGTTCAAAACCCAGAGATGAATAAAAAGAACCCAAATTTAATTTGTTTTAAGTTTCATGATTTTTAGGGCCCAGCTCATGATTTTTTAAGATTGTGGCACCCTTGGTGAGATTTGTTTGTGTCATCCTTGGGGTTGGGGATTTTTTGTGGCATTCTATGTGTACATGTCCTCAAATGGTGGGATTTGGGGAGAGGAATCATAGTGCTCTTGAGGGCGGGGAGTGGAAAACATGGGAATTCCAATTCCAATTCCAATTTAATTTATATCCCGCCTCTCTCCCGAAGGACGCGAGGCGGCTTACAACACAAAAATACAAAATACATTCTGGGTCTTTATTCCACACAGGGAATACCCAAGTCATCAACCACATTTTAACATAACATACTAACATAATATACAATATAACATTTTAAATACAGCATTGTCAACAACCATCAAACAACCCCCTTATGCCTCACCAATGTCCCACTCTATGACTTCACCCACAAACATGGGGGAGGTCCCATATTCCAAACAATCATCCCCTACTGCCACCAGGGAAAACCTGACCACCTCCATCCCCCTCTCACCAGGAGGAGGTGGCCCCACCAGCCCTACATCAGCGTTCATAACATATTCATCACATTCCTCCCACTCTCCCCTTCTTTCCCCCAAACCCACCCAGGGAACACCGTCAAAACGCAGTCCCCCTCCACCCTCCTCCATACCTGTCGACAATCCCCTTCCCATATCTACCTGAGATGTCACCTCCCTCTGTTCCCCATCCTCCACATCCATCTCCCCCCACCAACGTTTCCCCCCTCCTCCCCCTCCATGCCCCGAAGGGCCCCAAAGGGCCACACCCTTTGACTGAGGCCCTTCGGCTCGCGACCGCCAGCTGCGGACACCGGCGCAGCCCCTGGCAGTTCTTTTAAATGCCCCCAACACTTCCAATCCCTGGAGCAGCGCGAGGGGCGAGGGAGGGGGGAGAATAAATTGTCCAAAGCCCCTCACTCACATCCCCTTCTCTCCCACAGGTGCCCTGGACAGCGGGGAGACAGCCTCGGGGAGCCCAGCAGATGGTAAGTAATGCTACACTCTGGGGGAGGGATGGAATCGGCAATTTGCAAGGGGGTGGGGGTGGGAGTAGGGTTGCCACCTATGCAAATGTTTAAGGAACACTTATGAAAAATACATGTTGCAGGACCTGCATTTGCACCTTAGTCATCAGTGCAGACCCTGCAACATGTATTTTTCATAAGCATTCCATAACCATTTGCGTAGGTGACAACCCTAGTTGCCAACTTTTGCAATCAGATCCCGAGACTCTCATTTGACTTATAGGAGTCCTGGGGTCAAATGGCAAAAGGTGGGAACCCAAGTGTGGAGTATGAAGGCTGACCGAATTTTGCCATCTTGGCCTGGAATCTTCCCGGTCGTGTCATGTTGTTAGGCACGGTCCAACAAGTGCCATGGTGCATTTCATTCCTCTTTTGGAGAGTGACCCAATTTTGCCATCTAGGTAGGAAAACTGTGACATGGAGGTCATGGCCCGGTACACCCTTCAGATGTCAAGACAGAAAATCTTCCTGGTAGTGTCGTGTTATTATGCAAAGTCCAACAATGCCATGGTGCATTTTGTTTCTCTCTTGGAGAGTGACAGAATATTGCCATCTTGGCAGGGTCATAGCCCGGTACACCCTTTCGATGTCGAGACAAAATATTCCCGGTAGTGTCATCTTAGGCAAGGTCTAGCAAGTGCCACAATGCATTTCGTTCCTCTCTTGGAGAGTGACTGAATTTTGCCAGATTCCCAGGAAAACTGACCTCAGGGTCATTGCCAGGAACCCCCATTGGATGTTGAGTCACAAAATCTTCCCCATACTGTCATGTTGTTAGGCAAGGTCCAACAACTGCCACGGTGCATTTTGTTACTCTCTTCAAGAGTGACCGAATTTTTCCATCTTGGCAGGAAAACTGTGACCCCGGGGTCATGGCCAGATACCCCCTTTGGATGTCAAGACATAAAATCTTCTTCCTGGTAGTGTCATGTTGTTAGGCAAGATCCAACAAGTGCCATGGTGCATTTTGTTCCTCTCTTGGAGAGAGACCGAATTTTGCCATATTTCCATGAAAACTGTGACTGCCGGGTCATGGCCCGGAACCCCCTTCAGATGTCGAGACATTCTTCCCGGTAGTGTCATGTTGTAAGTTAAGGTCAACAAGTGCCACGGCATATTTCCTTTCATTCTTAGAGAGTCACGGAATTTTTCCATATTCCCAGGAAAAGTTTGACCCCGGAAAAGTCATGGCCCGGAAGACCCTTCAAGTGTCACGATAGGAAATCTTCCCGGTAGTGTCATGTTGTTAGGCAAGGTCCAACAAGTGCCACAGTGCATTTCGTTCCTCTCTTGGAGAGTGACCGAATTTTGCCATATTCCCAGGAAAACTGTGAGCCTGGAATCATGACCAGGAAACCCCTTTGGGTATCAAGACAGAAAATCTTACCAGTAGTGTCATGTTGTTAGGCAAGATCCAACACGTGCCATGGTGCATTTTGTTCCTCTCTTGGAGAGTGACCGGATTTTGCCATGTTCCCATGAAAACTGTAACTCCGGGGTCATTTGCCCCCAGAATTCCCTTCGGATGTCGAGACAGAAAAGCTTCATGGTAGTGTCATGGTGTTAAGCATGTTCGAACAAGTGCCATGGTGCATTTTGTTCCTCTATTGGACAGTGACCGAATTTTGCCATCTTGGCAGGAAATCTGTGACCCTGGGGTCATGGGCCCCCAGAATTCCCTTCATATGTCTCGACATCAGAAGGGAATTTTGGGAAAATATGACCCCGTGTAGTAGATTTCTGGCCAAGATGGCAAAATTCGGTCACTCTACAAGAGAGGAACGAAATGCGCCGTGGAACTTATTGGTCCTTTCCAAACACCATGACACTACAGGGAAGATTTTCTCTCTCAGTATCCGAATGGAATTCTGTGGCCCATGACTGATTTTTGCCAACTTGACAGGAAATCTGTGACCTCCGGGTCATGGGCCCCAAGAATTCCCTTTGAATGTAGAGAGAGAAAATCTTCGCGGTAGTGTCATGGTATTCGGCAGTGTTCAAAAAGTGCCACGGCGTATTTCATTCATCTCTTGGAGAGTGACCAAATTTTGCCATCTTGGCAGGAAATCTGCTATACGGGGTCATATTTTCCCAGAATTCCCTTCTGATGTCGAGACAAAAAAACTTCCCGGCAGTGTCATGGTGTTAGACAAGTTCTAACATGTGTCATGGCGTATTTCATTCCTGTCTTCGACAGTGACCAAATTTGCCATCTTGGCAGGAAATCTGTGACCCTGGGGTAATGGGCCCCCAGAATTCCCTTCGGTTGTTGAGACAGAAAATCTTCCCGGTAGTGTCATGGTGTTAGACAAGGTCCAACAACTTCCATGGCGCTTTTCGTTCCTCTCTTGGAGAGTGACCAAATTTTGCCATTGTCGCAGGAAATTTGTGATCCTGGAGTCAAGAGACCCCAGAATTCCATTTGGATATTGACACAGAAAATCTTCCCAGTAGTGCCACGGTGCATTTTGTTCCTCTCTTGGAGAGTCACCGAATTTTGCCATCTTGGTAGGAAATCTGTGACCTGGGGTCATAGCTTCCCAGAATTCCCTTCAGATGTTGAGACAGAAAAGCTTCCCAGAAGTGGCATGGTGTTAGGCAAGTTCCAACAAGTGCCATTGCGCATTTCATTCGTCTCTTGTAGAGTGACCGAATTTTGCCATCTTGGCAGAAAATGTTTGACCCCTGGGTCATGGGCCTATGGAATTCTCTTTGGAAGACGAGACAGAAATTCTTTCCGGTAGTGTCATGGTGTTAGGCAAGTTCCAACAAGTGCCAGAGAGTATTTAGTTCCTCTCTTGGAGAGTGACCAAATTTTGCCACCTTCGCAGGATATCTTTGACCCTGTGGTCAAACGTTCGCTCAATTCAACTCGGATGTTGAGACAGAAAATCTTCCCTATAGTGTCATAGTGTTAGGCAAGGTCCAACAAGTGCCATGGCGCATTTCGTTCCTGTCTTGGAGAGTGACCAAATTTGCCATCTTGACAGGAAATTTGTGACCTGCCAAAATGGTCATGCGATCCCAGTGTTACCTTCGGTTGTAGAGACAGAAAATCTTCCTTGTATTGTTATGGTGTTAGGCAAGGTCCAACAAGTGCCATGGTGCATTTCGTTCCTGTCTTGCAGAGTGACCAAATTTTGCCATCTTGGCAGGAAATTTGTGACTCCGGGCTCATGCACCCTCAGAATTTCCTTTGGATGTCAAGACAGAAAATCTTCCCAGTAGTATCATGGTGTTAGGCAAGTTTCATAAAGTGCCATGGCATATTTCATTATTTTTTTGGAGAGTGACCAAATCTTGCCATCTTGGCAGGATATCTGTGATTCCAGAGTAATGGGCCCCCAGAATTCCCTTCTGATGTTGAGACAGAAAACCTTCCCGGTAGTGTCATGGTGTTAGGCAAGGTTCAACAAGTTCCACGCTGCATTTCATTTCTGTCTTGGCGAGTGAAAGAATTTTTACTATCTTGACAGGAAATCTGTGACCCCGGGCCAAGGGCTCCCAGAATTCCATTCGGATGTTGAGACAGAAAATCTTCCCGGTACTGTCATGGTGTTAGGCAAGGTCCAAGAAGTTCCACGGTCCATTTCAGTCCTCTTTTGGAGAGTGACTGAATTTTGCCACCTTGGCAGGAAATCTGTGACCCCGGAGTCGTACGTTCGCAGAATTCAGTTCGGGAGTCGAAACAAAAAATCTTCCCAGTAGTGTCATGGTGTTAAGCAAGTTCCAACAAGTGCCAGGGCGTATTTTGTTCCTGTCTTGAATAGTGACTGTCAGCGCTCACGCTGACAGGGCAGGTTCAAGCAGCAGGTGTCCTGTTGCTCAGCAACAGCAAGGGAGCAAAACAGGAAGTGATGGGCTCACGGAACCATGGGGGCGGGCCCACTCCACGTTGATGGGGGATTCCTGGCCCCGCCCAGCTTCCAGGTGTACCACGCGCAAAACGAGGCTCTGAGGCGGGTTGGGGCCCCGCCCAGAGCACGCTAATCTTCAGGGGAGTTCATAAGCTATATAAGAGGCTGGCGAGGGCAAGAGCCGCCACCGGTAATCATTGTGAGAGGCTGGCCCCTGTATCCTTGTGTGCTTCATTTTTGGAAACCTTGAGTAGAGTGAATCGTGTATGCATGCTTCCGGTGTTATTCCCCTCCCTGTTGTTGAGTGAAAGGCGGTAAGAGTGGTGGTATGTCCTTGTCTTGTTAACGTTCAGTTTGTGTTCCTGGATACGTGATTTGAGTCTTGGTATTTGGATCCTTGATTCCCTTGCTCCTTGTCCTCCAATCCTTCCCCTTCTCTCCCCTTGCAATATACCCTCCTTTGTGTGCAAGCCCTACCCATCCCCCTCACTCCCCTTTCCCTTGTAGTTCCTTCCTGCCCTGCCCTTCCCTTCCCCGAGGACCATTTTTCCCTTGCTCCCTCACTACAGTTCATCACAGTGCCCTGGTTCTCGTGTATCTCCCCGAGCTCCTGAGAAAATCCTTTGTGTGTTTCCTTCTTGGGGCAATTGGCTTCCTCTTTACCATCCCGATGATGAAAAGGGTTGCCCTCTACGTTTGAGGGAAAGCCCACCCAACACCCTGAGGGATAGCTATACTCCGATAGACTACTTGCATATAGAGGAAGCTGCCCATTGTTTTCCCCTGTCTTCCTTCCTTCCTTTCCTCCCTCGCGCTTCCCCCTTCCATTTCCTGTGACAGTGACCATATTTTGTCATCTTGGCAGGAAATCTTTGCCACCGTGGTTATACACACCGAAGATATCCTTTCTAGATATGAAGTAGGAAATAAAGTTCACAAGCTGCGCTGAAGTTATCCTTTCTGACGTTTCGCTAATACAAGCTTCATCAAGGTACAGTGTCATGGTGTTAGGCAAGGTCCAACAAGTGACACGGCGCATTTCTTTCCTCTCTTGGAGAGTGACCGAATTTGCCACCTTAGGAGGAAATCTGTGACCCCAGAGACATACGTTTGCAGAATTCCCTTCGGATGTCAAAACAATTTTTTTTACCGGTAGTGTCATGGTGTTAGGCAAGTTCCAGCAAATGCCACAGCACATTTCATTCATCTCTTGGAGAGTGACCAAATTTTGCCATCTTGGCAGGAAATCTTTGCCCCCGGGGTTATGGACCCCCAGAATTCTCTGCGGATGTCGAGACAGAAAAGCTTCCCGGTAGTGTCATGGCAAGTTCCAACAAGTGCCATGGCACATTTGGTTCCTTTCTTGGAGAGTTACCAAATTTAGCAATCCTGGCAAGAAAACTGTGATCCCTGGGTCATGGGCCTCCAGAATTCCCTTCGGAAGTCAAGACAGAAAATCTTTCCAGTAGTGTCATGGTGTTAGGCAAGTTCCAACAAGTGCCATGGTGCATTTCTTTCCTCTCTTGGAGAGTGACTGAATTTTTCCATCTTTGCAGGAAATCTGTGACCCCGGGATCATGGGCCCCCAGAATTCCCTACGGATGTCGAGACATCAAAGCTCCCTGTAGTGTCATGGTTCTAGGTAAGTTCCAACCAGTGCCACAGTGCATTCGTTCCTGTCTTGGAGAGTGATTAAATTTTGCCATCTTGGCAGGAAATCTGTGTCTCCGGAGCCATGGGCCCCCAGAATTCCCTTTGGATGTCAAGACAGAAAATCTTCCCGGTACTGTCATGGTGTTAGGCAAGGTCCAACAAGTTGGAAGTGCTATGGCGCATTTCGTTCCTGTCTTGCAGAGTGACCGAATTTTGCCATATTGGTAGGAAATCTGTGTCTCCGGAGCCATGGGCCCCCAGAATTCCCTTTGGATGTCAAGACAGAAAATCTTCCCGGTACTGTCATGGTGTTAGGCAAGGTCCAACAAGTTGGAAGTGCTATGGCGCATTTCGTTCCTGTCTTGCAGAGTGACCGAATTTTGCCATATTGGTAGGAAATCTGTGACTCCAGGAACGTGGGCCCTAAGTATTTCCTTCGGATGTCGAGACAGAAAATCTTACCTTATAGTGTCATGGTATTATGCAAGGTCCAACAAGTGCCATGGCGCATTTCATTCTTCTCTTGGAGAGTGATGGAATTTTGCCATATTCCCAGAAAAACTGATTTTTTTCCATATTGGCAGAAAATCTGAGACCCCGGGGTCATGGCCCCCCAGAATTCCCTTTGGACGTTTATAAAGAAAATCTTCACGGCAGTGTCATGGTGTAAGGCAAGGTCCAACAAGTTCCACGGTGCATTTTGTTCTTGTCTAGGAGAGTGATCGAATTTTGACATCTTGGTAGGAAATCTGTGACCCAGGGGTCATGGGCTCCCCGAATTCCCTTCATAAGTTGAGACAGAAAATCTTCCCAGTAGTGTCATTGTGTTAGGAATGATCCAACAAGTGCCATTGCACATTCCATTCTTCTCTTGGAGAGTGTCCAAATTTGTCCAGATTAGCAGGGAATCTGTGACCCCGGGCTGATGGGACCCCAGAATTCTATTTGGATCTTGAGGCAGAAAATCTTCCCGGTCATGTCATGGTGTAAGGCATGTTGCACAAAATTCCACGGTGCATTTCATTCCCCCCTTGTAGCATGAGTGCATTTTGCCACATTGGCAGGAAATCTGTGACCCCGGGGGTCATGGGCCACCAGAACACGCTTTGGGTATCAAGACAGAAAAGCTTCCCTGTAGTGTCATTTTTTTAGGAAAGGTCCATCAAGTGCCATGGCACATTCCATTCCTCTCTTGGAGAGTGACCAAATTTAGCCATCTTGGCAGGAAATCTGTTAACCCTGTGTCATGGGTCCCTAAATTCCCTTCAGATGTCATGACAGAAAATCTCCCTCTTAGTGTCACGGTGTTAGGCAAGGTTCAAAAAGTGAAATGGAAGATTTCGTACCTCCCTTGGAGAGTGACCAAATATTTCCATCTACGCAGGAAATCTGTGACCCCGGAATTCCCTTCAGATGTCATGAGAGAAAATCTTCCCAGTAGTGTCATGGTGTTAGGGAAGGTTCCAAAATGTTGTTAGGCAAGGTCCAACAAGTGAAATGATGCATTTTGTTCTTCTCTTGGAGAATGATTGAATTTTGCCATATTCCCAGAAAAACTGTGACCCCGGGGTCATGGCCGGGAAGGAACCCCCTTCGGATGTCACTACAGAAAATCTTCCCGGTAGTGTCATCTTGTTAGGCAAGGTCCAACAAGTGAAACAGGGCATTTCATTCCTCTCTCAGAGAGGGACGGAATTTTGCCATATGTCCAGGAAAACTGTGAACCCCGGGATCATGGCCCGGAACGAACCCCCTTCGGATGTCGAGATAGAAAATCTTCCCACTAGTGTCATGTTGTTAGGCAAGGTCCAACAAGTGAAATGTGGCATTTTGGCCCTCTCTTGGAGAGTGACCAAATTTTTTCATATTCCCAGGAAAACTTTGACCCCGGTGTCATGGCCCGGAAGGTACCCGCTTCAGAATTCCAGACAGAAAATCTTCCCGGCAGTTGTGTCATATTGTTAGGCAATGTCGAACAAATGAAACGATGCAGTTCATTTCCCTCCTGGAGAGTGACCAAATTTTGACATATTCCGAAGAAAACTGTGACACCGGGGTCATGGACCGGATGGTACCCGCTTCGGATGTTGAGACAGAAAATCTTCCCATTAATGTCTCATTGTTAGGAAAGGTAGAACAAGTGAAATGGTGCATTTCGTTCCTCTCTTGGAGATTGACCAAATATTTGCATATTCCCAGAAAAACTGTGACCCGGGGTCATGGCCCGGAAGGAATCCCCTTCAGATGTCGCTACAGAAAATCTTCCTGGTAGTGTCATGTTGTTAGGCAAGGTCCAACAAGTGAAATGATGCATTTTGTTCCTCTCTTGGAGAGTGACCGAATTTTGCCATATTCCCAGGAAAACTGTGGCCCTGGTGTCATGGCCCTGGAAGGAACCCCCTTCGGATGTCGAGACAGAAAATCCTCCCGATAGTGTCATGTTCTTAGGCAAGGTCCAAGAAGTGAAAAAGTGCATTTTTTCTTGTCTTGGAGAGAGACTGAATTTTGCCATATTCCCAGGAAAGCTGTGACCTCAGGGTAATGGCCTGGAAGAAACCCCCTTCAGATGTCGAGACAGAAAATCTTCCCAGTAGTGTCTCATTGTTAGGCAAGGTCCAACAAGTGAAACACGGCATTTCGGTCCTCTCTTGGAGAGTGACCCATTTTTTTCATATTCCCAGGAAAACTTTGAACTCAGGGTCATGGCCCTGAAGGTACCCACTTCGGAATTCGAGACAGAAAATCTTCCAGGCGGTTGTGTCATATTGTTAGGCAACATTGAACAAGTTAAATGATGCAGTTCATTCTTCTCTTGGAGAGTGACCGAATTTTGGTATATTCCAAGGAAAACTCTGACTCCGGGGTCATGGCCCGGAAGGTACCCCCTTTGGATGTCGAGACAGAAAACCTTCCCATTAGTGTCTCATTGTTAGGCAAGGTCGAACAAGTGAAATGGTGCATATCGTTCCTCTCTTGGAGATTGACCAAATATTGCCATATTCCCAGAAAAACTGTAACCCGAGGTCATGTCCTGGAAGGAACCCCATTCAGATGTCGCTACAGAAAATCTTCCTGGTAGTGTCATGTTGTTAGTCAAGGTCCAACAAGTGAAACAGTGCATTTTGTTCCTGTCTTGGAGAGGGATAAATTTTTGCCATATTCCCAGGAAAACTATGACCCCTGGTGTCATAGCCCAGAAGGAACCCACTTCGGATTTCAAGACAGAAAATCTTCCCGGTAGTGTCATGTTGTTAGGCAAGGTCCAACAAGTGAAATGGTGCATTTCGTTCCTGTCTTGGAGAGGGACCAATTTTTGCCATATTCCCAGGAAAACTTTGCCCCAGGTGTCATGGCCTAGAAAGTATCCCTTCAGATGTTGAGACAGAAAATCTTCCCTGTAGTGTCATGTTTTTAGGCAAGGTTGAACAAGTGAAATTGTGCATTTCATTACTCCCTTGGAGAGTGACAGAATTTTGCCATGTTCCCACGAAAACTGTGACCCCAGGGTCATGGCCCAAAATGAATCCCCTTTGGATGTCGAGATAGAAAATCTTCCTGGTAGTGTCATGTTCTTAGGCAAGGTCCAACAAGTGAAATGGTGCATTTTGTTCTTGTCTTGGAGAGTGACCAAATTTTACTATATTCCCAGGAAAACTGTGACCCTCGGGTCATGGCCCAGAAGGTACCGCCTTCGTATGTCGAGACATAAATCTTCCCAGTAGGGTCATGTTGTTAGGCAACTTACAACAAGTGAAATGGTGCATTTTGTTCCTGTCTTGAAGAGGGACCAAATTTTGCAATATTCCCAGGAAAACTGTGATCTCGGGGTCATGGTCTAGAAGGAACCTCATTCGGATGTCGTGATAGAAAATCTTCCCGGCAGTGTCATTTTGTTAGGCAAGGTCCAACAAGTGAAATGGTGCATTTGGTTCCTGTCCTGGAGAGGAATCGAATTTTGCAATATTCCCAAGTAAACTGTGACCCCGGGGTTATGGCCCAGAAGAAACCCCCTTCATATGTGGAGACGGAAAATCTTCCTTATAGTGTCATGTTGTTAGGCAAGGTCCAACATATGAACAGGTGCATTTTGTTCCTCTCTTGGAGAGTAACCAAATTTTACCATATTCCCATGAAAACTGTGACCCCGGTGTCATGGCCCTGAAGGAACTTCCTTCGGATATCGAGAGAGAAAATCTTCACGGTTGTTTAATATTGTTAGGCAAGTTCCAAAATGTGAAACAGTGCATTTCATTCGTCTCTTTGAGAGTAACCGAATTTTGCCATATTCCCAGGAAAACTGTGACCCCAGGGTCATGGCCTTGAAGGAACCCCCTTCGGATGTCGAGACAGAAAATCTTCCCGGTAATGTCATATTGTTAGGCAAAGTCCAGCAAGTGAAATGCTGCATTTTGTTCCTCTTTTGGAGGGGGACTAAATTTTGCCATATTCCCAGGAAAAATGTCAACCCTGAAGGAACCTCCTTTGGATGTCGAGACAGAAATCTTCCCTGCAGGGTCATGTTGTTAGGCAAGTTCCCACAAGTGAAAGAGTGCATTTCATTCATCTCTTGGAGGGGTACCCACTTCAGATGTCGAGACAGAAATCTTCCCGGTAGTGTCATATTTTTAGGCAAGGTCCAACAAGTAAAATGGTGCATTGTGTTCCTCTCTTGGAGAGGGACCAAATTTTGCCGTATTCCAAGGAAAACTGTGACCCCGGAGTCATGGCACAGAAGGAACCCCCTTCGGATGTTGAGACAGAAAATCTTTCCAGTAGTGTCATCTTGCTAGGCAAGGTTCAAGAAGTGAAACGGTGCATTTTGTTCCTCTCTTGGTGAGTGACCGAATTTTGCTATATTCCCAGGAAAACTGTGACCCTGGGGTCATGGCCCTGAATCAGCCTCCTTTGGATGTCGAGACGGAAAATCTTCCCGGTAGTGTCACATTGTTAGGGAAGGTCCAACAAGTGAAAGGGTGCATTTTGTTCCTGTCTTGGAGAGTAACCGAATTCTGCCATATTCCCAGGGAAATTGTGACTCCGGGGTAATGGCCCAGAAGGAACCCCCTTTGTATGTCGAGACAGAAAATATTCCTGGTAGTTTCATGTTGTTAGACAAGGTCCAACAAGTGTAACGGTGCATTTTGTACCTATCTTGGAGAGGGACCAAATTTTGCCATATTCCCAGGAAAACTGTGACCCCAGGGTCATGGCCCAGAAGGAACCCCGCTTGTATGTCTACAGAGAAAATCTTTCCAGTAGTGTCATGTTGTTAGTCAAGGTACAACAAGTGAAACGGTGCATTTTGTTAATGTCTTGGAGAGTGACCGAATGTTGTCATATTCCCAGAAAAGCTGTGACCCCGGGTTCATGGCCCAGAAGGAACACACTTTGGATGTCGAGACAGAAAATCTTCCCAGTAGTGTCATTTTGTTAGGCAAGGTACCACAAGTGAAAAGGTGCATTTCGTTCCTCTCTTCGAGAGTGACTGAATTTTGCCATATTTCCAGGAAAACTGTAACCCCGGGGTCATGGCCTTAAATGAACCCCCTTTGTATCTCAAGACAGAAAATCTTTCCAGTAGTGCCATGTTGTTAGTCAAGGTCAAACAAGTTGAAAAGGTGCATTTTGTTGCTGTCTTGAAGAGGGACCAATTTTTGCCGTATTCCCAGGAAAACTGTGACCCCGGAGTCATGGCCCAGAAGGAACCCCCTTCGGATGTCAAGACAGGAAATCTTCCCGGTAGTGTCATGTTGTTAGGTAATGTCCAACAAGTGAAACGATGCATTTTGTGCCTTTCTTTGAGGGTAACCGAATTTTGCCATATTCCCTTGAAAACTATGACCCCAGGGTCATGGCCTAGAAGGTAACCCCTTCAGATGTCAAGACATAAAATCTTCCCTGTAGTGTCATGTTGTTAGGCAAGGTTCAACAAGTAAAAGGGTGCATTTCGTTCCTCTCTTGGAGAGTGACCGAATTTTGCTATATTCCCAGGAAAACTGTGACCCTGGTGTCATGGCCCGGAAGGAACCTCTTTCAGATGTCGAGACAGAAAATCTTCCCGGTAGTGTCATGTTGTTAGGGAAGGTCGAACAACTGAAATGGTGAATTTTGTTCCTGTCTTGGAGAGTAACCGAATTTTGCCATATTCCCATGAAAACTGTGACCCCGGGCTAATTGCTCTGAAGGAACCCCCTTCGGATATCAAGACAGAAAATCTTCCCGGTAGTGTCATCTTGTTAGGCAAAGTCCAACAAGTGAAATGGTGCATTTTGTTCCTCTCTTGGAGGGGGACAAAATTTTGCCATATTCCCAGGGAAACTGTCAACCCTGGGTCATGGCCCTGAAGGAACCTCCTTCAGATATCGAGACAGAAATCTTCCGTGTAGTGTCCTGTTGTTAGGCAAGTTCCAACAAGTGAAAGAGTGCATTTCGTTCGTCTCTTGGAGACGATTTTGCCATATTCCCAGGAAAACTGTGATCCTTATGTCATGGCCTAGAAGGAACACCATAAGGATGTCGAGATAGAAAATCTTCCCTGTAGTGGCATTTTGTTAGGCAAGGTTCAAAAACTGAAACGGTGCATTTCGTTCCTCAACTGGAGAGTGACCGAATTTTGTAAAAATCTAGGAAAACGGTGACCCTGATGTCATGGTCCCGAAGGAACGTCCTTAGGATATCGGGACAGAAAATCTTCCCGGTATTGTCGTGTTGTTAGGCAAGTTCCAACACGTGTAACAGTGCATTTTGTTCGTCTCTTGGAGCGTGACTGAATTTTGCCATATTCCCAGGAAAACTGTCACCCCGGGGTCATGGCCTAGAAGGAACCCCATTTGGATGTTGAGACAGAAAATCTTCCCGGTTGGGTCATCATGTTAGGCAAGGTCCAGTAAGTGAAACATTGCATTTTGTTCCTGTCTTGGGGAATAACAGAATGTTGCCATATTCACAGGAAAACTGTGACCCCGGGGTCATGGCCTAGAAGGTACCCCCTTCAGATGTTGAGACAGAAAATCTTCCCTGTAGTGTCATGTTGTTAGGCCAGGTTCAGCAAGTGAAACGGGGCGTTTCTTTCCTCTCTTTGAGAGTGACCGAATTTTGCTATATTGCCAGGAAAACTGTGACCCTGTTGTCATGGCCCAGAAGGAAACCCCTTTGTATGTCGAGACACAAAATCTTCCTGGTAGTTTCATGTTGTTAGACAAGGTTCTACAACTGAAGTGGTGCATTTTGTTCCTGTCTTGGAGAGGGACCAAATTTTGCCATATTCCCAGGAAAACTGTGACCCCAGTGTCATGGCTGAGAAGGAACACCCTTTGTATGTTGAGACAGAAAATCTTTCCAGTAGTGTCATGTTGTTAGTCAAGGTCCAACAAGTGAAATGGGGCATTTTGTTAATGACTTGGAGAGTGACAGAATGTTGTCATATTCCCAGAAAAACTGTGATCCCGGGGATATGGCCCAGAAGGAACACACTTTGGATGTCGAGACAAAAATCTTCCTGGTAGTGTCATTTTGTAACGCAAGGTCCAACAAGTGAAATGGTGCATTTCGTTCCTGTCTTGGAAAGTGACTGAATTTTGCCATATTTCCCGGAAAACTGTAAACCCGGGGTCATGTCCCAGAAGGAACCCCCTTTGTATGTCGAGACAGAAAATCTTCCCGGTAGTGTCATGTAGTTAGGCAAGGTTCAACAAGTGAAATGGTACATTTCGTTCCTCTCTTGGAGAGTGACAGAATTTTGATATATTCCCAGGAAAACTGTGGCCCCGGGGTCATGGCCCAGAAGGAACCTCCTTCAGATTTTGAGACAGAAAATCTTCCCGGTAGTGTCTTTTCGTTAGGCAAGGTGCAACGTGAAACGGTGCCCTTTGTTAATGTCTTGGAGAGTGAACGAATTTTGTCATATTCCCAGAAAAACTGTGACCCCGGGGTAATGGCCCAGAAGAAACACAGTTTGGATGTCGAGACAGAAAATCTTCCTGGTAGTGTCATTTTGTTAGGCAAGATACAACAAGTTAAATGGTGCTTTTGGTTCGTGTCTTGGAGAGTAACCGAATTTTGACATATTCCCCAAAAACTGTGACTACGGGGTTATGCCCCAGAAGGAACCCCCTTCGGATGTTGAGACAGAAAATCTTCCCAGTAGTGTCATGTTGTTAGGCAAGGTCCAACAAGTGAACCGGTACATTTTGTTCCTCTCTTGGAGAGTAACCAAATTTTGCCATATTCCCATGAAAACTGTGACCCCTGTATCATGGCCCTGAAAGAACCTCCTTCGGATGTTGAGATAGAAAATCTTCCCTGTAGTGTCATGTTGTTAGGCAAGGTTCAAAAAGTGAAACGCTGCAATCTGTTCCTCTCTTGGAGAGCAACCGAAGTTTGCTATATTCCCAGGAAAACTGTGACCCCGGGGTCATGGCCCATAAGAAACCCGCTTCGGATGTCAAGACAGAAAATGTTTCCGATAGTGTCATCTTCTTAAGCAAGAATCAACAAATGAAATGGTGCATTTTCTTCCTCTCTTGAAGAGTAACCGAATTTTGCCATATTCCCAGGAAAACTGTTATCCTGGACGTCATGGCCCTGAAGGAACCTCCTTCGGATCTTGAGAGAGAAAATCTTCCCGGTAGTGTCATATTGTTAGGCAAGGTCCAACAAGTGAAACAATGCATTTCGTTTGTCTCTTGGAGAATAACCAAATTTTTCCATATTCCCATGAAAATTGTGACCCCAGGGTCATGGCCCTGAAGGACCCCCCTTCCGATGTCGAGACAGAAAATCTTCCCAGTAGTGTCATGTTATTAGGCAAGGTTCTACAAGTGAAACGGTCCATTTTGTTCCTCTCTTGGAGAGTGACTGTATTTTGCTATATTCCCAGGACAACTGTGAACCCGGGGTCATGGCCCAGAATGAAACCCCTTCGGATGTCGAGACAGAAAATCTTCCCGGTAGTGTCATAGGCAAGGTCCAACAAGTGAAACAGTGTATTTTATTCCTGTCTTGAAGAGGGACCAAAATTTGCCATATTCCCAGGAAAACTGTGACCCCGGGGTCATGGCCCAGAAGGAACCCCCTTCAGATTTTGAGACAGAAAATCTTCCCAGTAGTGTCATTTCGTTAGGCAAGGTTCAACAAGTGAAAGGGTGCATTTTGTTCTTGTCTTGGACAGTGACCAAATTTTTTCATGTTCCCAGGAAAACTGTGGCCCTGGGGTCATGGCCCAGAAGAACCCCCTTCGGATGATGAGATAGAAAATCTTCCGGGTAGTGTCATGTTGTTAGGCAAGGTCCAACATGTGAAACAGTGCAAGGTCCAACAAGTGAAACAATATGTTGCATATTCATTGTAATAAGGTGAATGGACACCAATTGTTACAACACATGGGGTATGATTCATGTTGTTGTGGTAACAGATTGTGGATATTATTAACCATAAGATAATGGATTGAGGATTGTAAAGGATATGGCATTTTACATTGTATATCATGTTGTTCGATAATATTTTTTGATAATTTTCATACTTCTGTGGATTTGTAGAAGTTTACCCCTCCCTGTCAGTAGGAAAAATGCTTAAGTTTTTGTTTGTCATATAATTCTACTCATGTTACAAAAAGGGTGGCCAAATATGGCTTTAGAGGTTCTTTAGTAAGGAAAACAATTATTAATGGTTTGGCTGAAAGTTTAGGGTGATGCGAGTTTAAAAATCCTACGAGATTGGGCCCTGGGCAGATTTTTTCATGGGAATGTTGGATGTTGGATTCTTGGTGAGTCTTGAAAACATTACGAGATTATGGTATTAGTTTCAAAGGTGTATACCAACTGTGTAAAAGAAGGGGTATAATCATCACATAAGGAAGGAAAGGATGAACATAAAGAGTCATAGTTCAGGGGCCAAGCATTGCCACTGTGAACCCCGAGAAGGGTAAGGCTGTTGGAAATTTATTGTTATATTGTGTTTTAGCATATTTATTATTATTTTAATTGGAAAATTTTTGGTTTTGATCTTGATTTTAAAGACCTTATCTTAAATTAAGTAATGTATTTTGACAGTTGACTTATTACTTATATTTGTATTATTATTCGGGGGATTGGTCTAGCCATGATGTTAAGATATCGGTTTTACGGCTTTGTAAGTTTGTTATGGCCAAAGGCTAAACAATAAAATTACTTCCTTCCTTACACTACCGGGAAGATTTTCTGTCTCGAAATCTGAAGGAGGTTCCTTCAGGTCCATGATCCCGGGTTCACAGTTTTCCTGGGAATATGGCAGAATTTGGTCCCTCTCCAAGAGAGGAACAAAATGCACTGTTTCACTTGTTGGACCTTGCCTAACAACACGACACTACAGGAAAGATTTTCTGTCTCAAAATATAAAGGGGGTTCCAGCTGGGCCATGACCTCAGGTTCACAGTTTTCCTGGGAATATGGCAAAGTTCGGTTACTGTCCAAGACAGGAACAAAACGCACCATTTCACTTGCTGGACCGTCCCTAACATCATGACACTACAGGGAAGATTTTCTGTCTCGACATCTGAAGAGGGTACATTCTAGGACATGACTCCGGGGTCACAGTTTTCCTGGGAATATGGCAATATTCGGTCACTCTACAAGAGATGAACGAATTGCACAGTTTCACTTGTTGGACCTGCCTAACAACATGACACTACCGGGAAGATTTTCTGTCTCGACATCTGAAGGAGGTAATTTCTGGGCCATGACACAGGGGTTACAGTTTTCTTGGAAATATGACAAAATTCAGTCACTCTCAAAGACAGGAACAAAAGGCACCGTTTCACATGCTAGACCGTTTCACATGCTATAAAGGGCGTTCCAGCTGGGCCATGACCTCAGGTTCACAGTTTTCCTGGGAATATGGCAAAATTTGGTCCCTCTCGAAGACAGGAACAAAATGCACCATTTCACTTCCTGGACCTTGCCTAAAAACATGACACTACTGGGAAGATTTTCTGTCTCAACATCTGAAGTGGGTACCTTCTAGGCCATGACGCGGGGGTAATAGTTTTCTTGGGAATATGGCAAAATTCGGTTACTCTACAAGAGAGGAACAAAATGCACCGTTTCACTTCTTGAACCTTGCCTAACAACATGACACTACAGGGAAGATTTTCTGTCTCGACATCCGAAGAGGGTTCCTTCAGGACCATGACACCGGGTCACAGTTTTGCTGTGAATATGGCAAAATTATGTTATGCTCCACGACAGGAACAAAATGCAACATTTCACTTGATGGACCTTGCCTAACACCATGACACTACAGGGAAGATTTTCTGTCTCAACATCCGAATGGGGTTCCTTCTGGGCCATGACCCCGAGGTCACAGTTTTCCTGGGAATATGGCAAAATTCGGTCACTCTCCAAGAGATGAACAAAATGCACTGTTACACTTGTTGGAACTTACCTAACAACATGACACTACTGGGAAGATTTTCTGTCTCGACATCCTAAGGAGGTTCCTTCAGGGACATGACAACAGGGTCACCGTTTCCCTAGATTTTTACAAAATTCGGTCACTCTCCAGGAGAGGAATGAAATGCACCATTTCACTTGTTAAACCTTGCCTAAAAACATGACACTACAGGGAAGATTTCTATCTCAAATTCCGAAGGAGGTTCCTTCAGGGTCATGACCCAGGGTTGACAGTTTTCTTGGGTATATGGCAAAATGTAGTCCTCCTCCAAGAGAGGAACAAAATGTACTGTTTCACTTGTTGGACTTGGTTGGTCACAGTTTTCCTGGGAATATGGCAAAATTCGGTTACTCTCAAAGAGAGGAATGAAATGCACCGTTTCACTTGTTGGACCTTGCCTAACAACATGACACTAACGGGAAGATTTTCTTTCTCAACATCCGAAGGGGATTCTTTCTGGGCCATGACTCCAGGATCACAGTTTTCCTAGAAATATGACAAAATTCATTCACTCTCCAGTAGAGGAACAAAATGCACCATTTCACTTGTTGAACCTTGCCGAAAAACATGACACTACCGGGAAGATTTTCTGTCTTGACATCCAAAAGGAGTTCCTTTAAGGCCATGACTACGGGGTCACAGTTTTCCTGGGAATATGACAAAATTCGGTCACTCTCCAAGACAGGAAGAAAATGCACCATTTCACTTGTTGGACCTTGCCTAACAACATGACACTATCGGGAAGATTTTCTGTCTCGACATCCGAAGGGGGTTTCTTCTGGGCCATGACCCTGGGGTCACAGTTTTCCTCGGAATATGTCAAAATTTGGTCACTCTCCAAGAGAGGAACGAAATGCACCGTTTCAGTTGTTGAACCTCGGCTAACAACATGACACTACAGGGAAGATTTTCTGTCTCGACATCCGAAGGGGTTTACTTCAGGGCCATGACCCCAGGGTCACAGTTTTCCTCTGAATATGACAAAATTCGGTTACACTCCAAGACAGGAACAAAATGCACCATTTCACTTGTTGGACCTTGTCTAAAAACATGACACTACCGGGAAGATTTTCTGTCTCGAAATACAAATGGGTTTCCATCTGGGCCATGACACCTGGGTCACAGTTTTCCTAGGAATATGGCAAAATTAGGTTACTCTAAGAGAGGATCAAAATGACCGTTTCACTTGTTGGACCTTCCCTAACAACATGACACTACCGGGAAGATTTTCGCTCTCGACATCTGAAGGGGGTTCCTTCTGGGCCATAACCCCGTTGTCACAGTTTTCCTGGGAATATGTCAAAATTCGGTTACTCTCCAATTCAGGAAGAAGATGCACCGTTTCACTTGTTGGACCTTCCCGAACAAAATGACACTACTGGGAAGATTTTCTGTCTTGACATCCGAAGGGGGTTCCTTATAGGCCATGACCCCCGGGTCACAGTTTTCCTGGTAATATGACAAAATTTGGTCACTATCCAAGACAGGAACAAAATGCACCATTTCATTGTTGGACTTTCCCTAACAACATGACACTATCGGGAAGATTTTCTGTCTTGACATACGAACCGGGTACCTTCTAGGCCATGACCAAGGGGTCACAGTTTTCCTGGGAATATGGCAATATTCGGTCACTCTACAAGAGATGAACGAATTGCACAGTTTCACTTGTTGGACCTGCCTAACAACATGACACTACCGGGAAGATTTTCTGTCTCGACATCTGAAGGAGGTAATTTCTGGGCCATGACACAGGGGTTACAGTTTTCTTGGAAATATGACAAAATTCAGTCACTCTCAAAGACAGGAACAAAAGGCACCGTTTCACATGCTAGACCTTGCCTAACAACATGACACTACCGGGAAGATTTTCTGTCTCAAAATCTGAAGGGAGTTCCTTCTGGGCCATGACCCAGGGGTCACAGATTTCCTGGGAATATGGCAAAATTCGGTCACTCTCCAAGACAGGAACAAAATACACCAATTCACTTGTTGGACCTTTCCTAACAACATGACACTACCGAGAAGATAGGAGGTTTCTGCAGGGCCATGACACTGGGGTCACAGTTTTCCTGAGACATGACATTACTGGGAAGATATTCTGTCTCGACATTCAATGGAGCCATTACATCAGGGTCACAGTTTTCCTGGGAATATGGCAAAATTCGGTTACTCTCCAAGAGAGGAACAAAATGCACTGTTTCACTTGCTGGGCCTTGCCTAACAGCATGACATTACTGGGAAGATTTTTTGTGTCGACATCTGAAGCAGGTTTCTTCAGAGTCATGACACAGGGGTCACAGTTTTCCTGGGAATATTGCAATATTCATTTACTCTCCAAGACAGGAACAAAATGAACCATTTCACTTGTTGGAACTTGACTAACAACATGACACTACCATCAAGATTTTCTGTCTCGACATACAAAGGGGTTTCCTCCTGGGCCATGATCCTGGGGTCACAGTTTTCCTGGCAATATGGCAAAAATTCGGTTACTCTCCAAGACAGGAACAAAATGAACCATTTCACTTGTTGGAACTTGACTAACAACATGACACTACCATCAAGATTTTCTGTCTCGACATCCGAAGGAAGTTCCTTCAGGGCCATGACACCAGGTTTGACAGATTTCCTGGGAATATGGCAAAAATTCAGTTACTCTCCAAGTCAGGAACAAAATGCACCATTTCACTTGTTGGACCTTATCTAACAACATGACACTACCGGGAAGATTTTCTATCTGTACATCCAAAGGGGGTTCCTTCTAGGCAACACAGGAGTCACAGTTTTCCTGGGAATATGGCAAAATTCGGTCACTCTCCGAGAGATAAATGAAATACACAATTTCACTTGTTGGAACTTGGCTAACAACATGACAGTACTGGGAAGATTTTCTATCTCGACATCCGAATGGGGTTTTCTTCAGGGCCATGACCCCGGGGTTACAGTTTTCCTTGCAATATGCTAAAATTTGGTTACTCTCCAAGACAGGAACAAAATGCACCATTTCACTTGTTGGACCTTGCCTAACAACATGACATTACAGGGAAGATTTTCTGTCTCTACATCCGAAGGCGGTTCCTTCAGGGACAAATCAAATCAAATCAAATTTTATTAAGCCAAGTCAAAGGCTACAGCACAAATAAATATACAAATCCAAAAAAAAACACCAAATACTCTTCCAACTATGAAATGAAAACAAAAATATCCACTACCCTAATACAAACGTATATATAAGATTTCCATATATCTAATAACCCAGCATCGTCCAAACGCTAGTTAATTCGAAATTGAATAAATGACTGCCACATAACAAATGCTTGTACAAAATTTTTTGCCACTGAGTGTAAATAAGTAGAATTAGTGAGCGCATGAATCATGAGAAGACCTACCCGGGTAATATTTTAAGAGTGTAAACAGATATTTTCCCCTCAAAACATCATACAGATGACATTCAAATAATAGATGCTGAGAAGTTTCCACACCATCAAAGGGGCATACCCTCTCTGTGAAAGATAATCCTTCAAGTCTTCCTTCATACACCCGAGTAGGGAGAGCATTTAATCTCTTACACATAATCAGATATTTCGCCTTCAGGGTCATGACCCCAGCATCACAGTTTTCCTGGGAATATGGCAAAATTTGGTCCCTCTCCAAGACAGGAACAAAAAGCACCATTTCACTTGTTGGACCTTGCCTAACAACATGACACTACCGGGAAGATTTTCTGTCTCGACATCCAAAGGGGTTTCCTTTTCGGCCATGACCCCAGGGTAACAATTTCCCTGGGAATATGGCAAAATTCGGTCACTCTCCAAGAGATGAACGAAATGCACAGTTTCACTTGTTGGAACTTGCCTAACAACATGACACTATCGGGAAGATTTTCTGTCTCAACGTCCGAAGGGGGTTTCTTCTGGGCCACACCCCTTGGTCAAAGTTTTCCTGGGAATATGGCAAAATTTGGTTACTCTCCAAGAGAGGAACAAAATGCACCATTTCACTTGTTGGACCTTGCCTAACAACATGACACTACTGGGAAGATTTTCTGTCTTGACATACAAAGGGGGTTCCTTCTAGGCGATGACCTAGGTCACAGTTTTTCTTTGAATATGGCAAAATTTGGTTACTCTCCAAGAGAGGAACAAAGTACACCATTTCACTTGTTGGACCTTGCCTAACAACATGACATTAAAGGGAAGATTTTCTGTCTCGACATCTGAAGGAGGTTCCTTCTAGGCCTTGGCCCCGAGGTCACATTTTCCCTGGGAATATGGCAAATTTCGGTCACTTTCTAGTGAGGAACGAAATGCACTGTTTCACTTGTTGAACCTTCCCTAACAATATGACACTACAGGGAAGATTTTCTGTCTCGACATACAAAGGGGGTTCCTTCTGGGCCATGATCCCGTGGTCACAGTTTTACTGGGAATATGACAAAATTCGGTTACTCTCCAAGAGAGGAACAAAATGCACCATTGCACTTGTTGGACCTTGCCTAACAACATGATACTACCGGGAAGATTTTCTGTCTCAACATCCGAAGGGGGTTCCTTCAGGGCCATGACCCCGGGTTCACAGGTTTCCTGGGAATATGGCAAAATTCAGTTCAATTCAATTCAATTAATTTATTAAACACTGGCTTTTGCCATGGTCAAAATAACAAATACAGATAAAAAAACCCAAAGCACCAACAAACAGTCATACATAATCGATATAAATTGAAAAAGTCAGAGCTAAAAAAAAAAAGGAAATCCCCTACATGGTAGGATAATGAGAAACTGACGTTAAAAGGTATCAACATCTGGTTAATGCATTACGAATTCTAATAGCTAACAAGGCAAAAGTAGCAACAGCTCGTATATGTTTGTCATCCTTAGATGCCAATAACTCTATCAATTTGTTCTTATATGGAAGACATCGCTCTCCCCACAAGGGGGTTAGCCAAGTCTGCCTAAGAGATTCATAAAAAGGACACAGAAATTAAAAGTGTTCAAGGTCCTCAACCACAGAATTTGTACAGGGGTAAAATCGCTGGTCATAAGGTACACTATTGTATCGGCCCTCCACCACAGCGGTGGGAAGAAGCTGAAAGCGAGGCATATGAAAGCTCTTCGAAGTGTGCCGTCCTTTAAGATGTCCAGATAAGTCTCAACTCTATGCAACTGCTTAAAGAAGCATAACTGGAGGCCTGCTTTCCAGGAAGCTAATGCAGTCAGATCTTCCTGCCTGGAGATATCAGTTAACCTTTGTTTAACCAGGTTTTTTTGTAAGAATAAACTTTTTCCCCAAATACAGGGGACTGAAAGGCCCACTTTAGATAAGAAAATCAGGACTAAAGAAATCCAGGGGTAAACTGGTACCCCCGAATAGTCCAGCTCCTTCTCTAGACAAAGCACTGATAAAGAAGACTCAGCCTGGTTAATCAGTCTAAGCCAATATCCCACAGCCAGTTGCTTCCTTAAACAGTCTATCGCCAGAGTGCCTGTCTCAGTTCTAACCACATAGGCAGGGACACTCTGGGGTACCCTCAACAACTCAGGAATACATTCTGTACCGTCTCCAGAGCATAAGTATCCATTGGGAGAGTCATCTCTCTGACCCAAAGGTGAGAATAGATTGCACCTTAGCTCGGTAAATGTCCAGGACAAGGGATGATATATTTATTCCAACAGAACTGGATGCCAGTCTTAAGATCCCCTTATATGCCGCCCTTGCCTTTAGAACAGTTAGCTTCCTATGCCTCTCCCAAGATCCATTATCAGAGATAGAAATCCCTAAATAGACATAGGAGGAAACTGGTTGGAACTCCATTCCTCTAATTAACCAGCTGCGTTTAAGGGTCCTTTTCTTCCCCATAACCATAATTTGGGACTTCTGCAGGTTAACATCCAAATCATTCTCCACGCAATAGTCTATCAGGGTCCCCAACAGATTACGCAGGCCCCTCTGCGTCTGTGAGAGGAGAACAATATCGTCTGCATACATTAATACAGGGAGGCGCCTGTCTTTAATCTTAGGGGGATGAAAGTCACACAAAGCCAGCTTAGCTGGTAAATCACTTAAGTAAAGGTTGAAAAGAAGAGGGGCCAAAACGCATCCCTGTCTGACTCCCTTCTTAACCCGGAAAGGAGCTGAAAGGGAGCCATCAGCTCTCAACCTCACTCTTGCATAATTCCCTGCATGGACCTGGACAAGCAAAGACAGTAAATGCTGATCAATCCCCAGATGATGGAGATTCATCCAAAGTTTCTTCCTTGAGACAGAATCAAAAGCCTTTTGGAAGTCAATAAAGGCCAGAAAGATCATCCCTGCCCTTATTCTCACATACTTGGTAATTGTATGAGTCAAAATAAAAAATTATCAATGACCGAGGAACCCTTCCAAAAGGCATTCTGCTCTTGTGGCATGGGCGTAGCTATCATAGGGACAGGCGGGACATGTGTCCCGGGACCCACCATGGTTGGGGGCCCACACAGTCCGTCCATACCCCCTATGATAGCTAAGCCGTTTTAAAATATATATATATATAATAATTATTTTTTTCCCCTGGTAGATGGACACCGGCAGCGGCCCGGCTGAGAAACTGTGGGGGCCCCCCTGGTCCCCAGTCCCACACATGCAGCCTCCTGCCTCACCGCAACTTCCTTAGCCCCGCCTCCCTGATGTGTGAGCCGTGCGCTGCGCTGGAAACCATTGCGCATGCGTCGGCATCCAGAGAGAGCGGCACACGAGGCAGGCAGGCGGCCGTGGTCATGTCTCGAGCACGGAGCGAGCGAGGCACTAAAGTGCGGCAGCGGCGGGCGGGCCCAGGCTTCTCTGGCTGGACTCGGACAGGCTGCTGGTGCTGGACTGTGGGGACTCAGAGTCGGAGAGTGTGTGGCATGGCGGGGGTAAGAAAGGGCCGGGGGCGGTGTGTTTAGGAACTTTGGGAATGGGACTGTGGGGGGCCTGGCCTGGCCGGCTGCAAGACTAGTTCCTGGTGGTGCAGGCGCCCCGGGGTGCACTGGCTGATGGGGGATGCTGCCGCCGCCGGGACTGGGAGGCAG
>QEPC01011413.1:264258-282640 GCA_003113815.1 Sphenodon punctatus
CAAGTCAGTCCTCAACGAAACCATGAGATCCGAATTTAGGCAGCATAATAGTTCAGTTTCTAGCTTTGGAGTCCAATATTGTCTTACCAAACCCCCACCATAAATCTCATCCGATCTAACCTGTGGGCAACAATCATTTTGAAGTGGCAAAATTTGCAGGATTAACGAAAGAGGGAAGTGATCATTTTCAATTCTGGGAATCACTCTAAAATCCCTTATATTTTCAATTTGAGAAGGGGAGATGATACCGTAATCTATTACACTAGCCCCATTTGCATTAACAAAAGTAAATGCACCCTGATAGTCTCCACTTACATTCCAATTTAGGATGCAGAGAGAGTATTCCAGACTAAATTTGTACATAATCTTCCCTTGCTTATTTATAACTGTATCTTGTGAAATCCTATCTGCGTTCCAATCCAAACACTCGTCAGAGATAGGGCAAAGGCCCAAAGCACTCAAAATCCTCTCCGCATTTGGCCCAATCCTAGCGTTTAAATCACCGAGAATTAGATAATTGTCCCTCGGGAAAATCTCTCGATTTTTAGCAAAGAAGAGTTCAAACTCTTCTCAAATAATGGGGCCTCGTGGCCCTGGTGGAATATAGATATTGTAAATTAACAATCCTACAGTAAGGTCAACTAGAAACCTTACCATTTGAACATTGGCCCCTTCCTCTGTTAAATTTAGGAACTTCAGATTCAATGATTTCCTCAACAACATGGAAAGCCCACCCACAGGTCTCCCTTTCTTCCCAGACACAGCAAGAGCTGGTATAGCCCAATGAGTAAATCCCTAAAAAATCAAATTCTCAGGACCTTTTGCCCACATCTCCTGCAAACAGATCACATCATAATCTTGTAAGAAATTCAAGAATTCAACTTCAGTATGCTTTATTTGAATTCCAGCCACATTCATTGATAAAAGTTTTAACGCAGAGGGGTGCTTTAGTTGATATCAGAATCTTTTCCCAACAGGAGCTAAACCAGATTTCCACCTTTCGAGGGATTTTTCCCTGGCCCTATCCTTAAATGAGAAAAACCCCGGAAGCAACCGAGATTGGGATTGTTGCCTAGTTGTATTTCCCAAACCTTTTGACCCCGGGCCTTGACTTACATCTTTCTCTTTCCCCCTTTCACCATCCAATTTTTCCAATTCATGTTCCAATTTACCCTGGGTATTGTCTGGAGAAATATCACCCCTAAATCCCTTCTCCTGTCTTTCTTCAGGTTGTCGTTTGAAAGAGCCTTGACCAAACTACCAGAATCCAGCTGGAAAACCTGCTGGGACTGAACCTGGGATTTCCCTGCTTCCTTCCCCTGATTCCCTGATGGGATGGACATTAGGACCCCCTCTTCCCTGGAGATATACTGTACAGGTGTTGATGAAGCTGTTGGCACATCTAAACCAACCATAAACTCCTGGGAGGAATGTAACACCCTATGGTTCCTAGATCCCGTCCCATCCCACCACCTTCAGATGTCGAGACAGAAAATCTACCCGGTAGTGTCATGTTGTTAGGCAAGGTCCAGCAAGTGAAATGGTGCATTTTGTTCCTCTCTTGGAGAGGTACCAAATTTTGCCATATTCCCAGGAAAACTGTGACACCGGAGTCATGGCCCAGAAGGAACCCCCATCGGATGTCAAGACAGAAAATCTTCCCGGTAGTGTCATGTTGTTAGGGAAGGTGCAACAAGTGAAACGGTGCATTTTGTTCCTCTCTTTGAGAGTAACCAAATTTTGCCATATTCCAAGGAAAACTGTGACCCCCGGGTCCTGGCCTAGAAGGTACCCCCTTCAGATGTCGAGACAGAAAATCTTCCCGGTAGTGTCATGTTGTTAGGCAAGGTCCAGCAAGTGAAATGGTGCATTTTGTTCCTCTCTTGGAGAGGGACCAAATTTTGCCGTATTCCGAGGAAAACTGTGACCCCGGAGTCATGGCCCAGAATGAAACACCTTCGGATGTCGAGACAGAAAATCTTCCCGGTAGTGTCATGTTGTTAGGCAGGGTCCAACAAGTGAAATGGTGCATTTTGTTCTTGTCTTGGAGAGGGACCAAATTTTGCCATATTCCCAGGAAAACTGTCACCCCGGGGTCATGGCTCAGAAGGAACACCCTTCAGGTTTGGAGTTTTGCAGTTCTCGGTTTTAACATTATATACATGTTTAACCTTTAGCTTTACATATTTGTTAGAGCTATAGCCCCCTTTCTCCTGTGAATGAATTAATTTATTCCAGCTTAGCCATAGGCCATTACTTAAACAAACAACAAAATAAATACATATAAACAAATATATACATCCTTTACATAGCTCCTGTCTGGGGCCCTATAATTAAAACTTTTTTAAAAAAATTAAAAATTGGTTTAAAATTTAGCCCAAAATGCAGCATGAATTTCTTTATCTGGGTTAATAACATACGATTAGAGTCAACTCATAGCCCCTCGAACTGTCGACTTACATACAAGGTCAACCGCCATAAGCTATTCAAAGACTGAAGCCCCTCTAGAAGGAAAACCCAGCTTATTTCTAGAAGAGCCATAATTACCCAACCCGGGACTTGCCACAATAGGGCATTGGAGCTGCAACACCTGACTTGCAGGTTAGGAAACTTTAAAAGGTAAATGAACTGAAGGGGCCTGACCTGCAAATGAACTAGGAAAATGGGTCCTTAAAGGAGCCTGGGGGACTGTCACCACAAGGGGGGACACAACAGAGCTAGCCAAAGACAAAGCCCTAGGGGAGGTATGAATCGGCTTAGGTAAGGCCAAAACCACTGATGCAATTGGCCTGCCAGCCACAGTTGGCACATTTGGAGCAATAGAACCTTCAATTTCAGTTGGGACCGAACTGGATCTACTAACATTTATAATAGCCAGTGTGGTGCCTAACTCCCTCCTAGAAGACCAGGGCCGATCAGAATTTCCTTCCCGAGGGACTAAAACAGTAGACCATACTTGCGGAATTAACGGGGCTATTCCCTTCTTGGTATAAAGAGTAGCCAAATAAACCCTTTGGGAATTAAGAAAATAGGCATTGGCCAAAAGCCATTCCATGATGGCAGATGAACGAAAATAAATGACCATCTGTACTGCACTACCCCTGACTGGCAAATAATAAAAGCAAATTATATGTGACGGCAAAAAGGAAACGCCCAAAATAACAGAGATATGGTGGACGATCCAAAATTTTGAATCCCACAGAGGAAATACTCCAGATAGCAAAGGATAAACTGTAAAAATCAAAGTGTCAGCTATAGGGGTGATTTCCCAATCCTGCTTAACCTTCAAGGATAGGGGCTTGTGATGGGCTGGTCCCTGCAAGGGGATGGTTTGGGATGCCCGCTCCACTTCCTGGGAGCCCGACATAGTTCTGTTCTCCCTCAGTTCTTTCACGCTGTCCCAAACCCTAGTTATCTGCTGCTGCATGGCCAACAACTTAGAATCTAACCCCTCAATGCGTGCCATGAGTGCCCTAGATGCCTCTATCTGATAGATGCAGCCACAGGCTTGAGCTTGAGTCTCCTGGGTCTCCTGAGTCTTGGGGGTAATAGATCCCAAGTTCGACACAAGGCTCAACGCGGTGCAGGGGGATCCCCTCCTCCTTGTGTTTCCACGTGGGAACAGCCCTGTCTCATCTAGTTGTTGAGAGCCACGAGGAACATCATCCTCTTGACTTCCAGAGACCTCGGCTCTAGAGATCGATAAAGGGCCAGGGGCCACCTCCAGAGACCCCCTCCTCTCCGCACTGGTCTTATTGGATAAAGTTGATACTTCCTGGGACTCCATAACCTGCTCTAAAACTAAAGGCAGAGACTCAACAGCAACACACTTGGATTCTAACTCCCCCTGCCCAGGTGACCACGGGTTTGACAAGAGGTTATCCCCCTCCACAGCCTGGATGACTGAAAGTTGTGACTCAATCCCCTCTATTTGGGATTGTAAGGAGCAAATTTTATCCTCTGTAGAAGAGTCCCGGGGACCCAAAGAGGGCCGAGAGGCCGCCCGGGATTTGGCAGCCAAAGCTAGCCACCTCTCCCCTTGCTGTTTGAAGGCCATGGCGCACGTCAACAGCGAGGGATCGGGAGGGATTGGCCTAAGTAAAATTGATGACCCGGGACCAACACATGAAGTCCCAACCTCCAAGATATCAGGGCCCTGCATCGAAGGAGGGAATAGGGTACCCATGCCAACAGCCTTAGGGACATGTTCAGCATCGGACACCCCCACGGGGGGGCACAATGGTGCATGCCTAGAACTATCCTGCTTTACCCCAAAAGGAACAGGTGACGAGGCAAAACAGTCTGAAAGCTGTAATTGCCTGGCCCGATTCCTGGTTGTCACCCCCAACTTCCTGCCCTTCTTTGGCATACTACTGGGTAAGTTTACTTAGGACAGATAACAAAAGATGACACAAGTCAAAACACAGTTCCTGCGTCCCACCCTAGGTGCACACTGAAACCACCCTCCCACAAGTCCAGTAGCAGAGTCTGGATCCCATGCCCAGCCAGCACCTAAGGCCGTGCGCACAAGGGCATGCCCTTGCACGTGCAGCCCTTAGGCGCGCTGCCTTGGTGCGTGCCTCCAGCGTTGCCAGGCAGTGCACGGTTCTTAGGGTGTCTCAGCGGCGAAGCTCCTCCCCACGCTCAGGTGTCTGCAATCTCCAACCAGCTGTACTCTCTCTGCAGCTTGGAGGTTGTAAGCTCTCTCCAGGGTCACTGGCAGGATCCCACTAAGTCCCTCCCCAGCAGCAAAACAGAGTCCTGGGTCAACAGTTCCGGGGGGCAGAAACAGGGAGGGGGGGGCAGGTGTACTCCTATTTCTCCTGTGTGACCTCATGTTACTTCATGACAGTCCCCCCTCCCTTAAAATATCATGTGGAGTGGACACAACAGAGTTCTGTAACATGGGGTGATTTCAGACGTGACGGGCGCCCGGTTCACCACAGTGGATTCCCGGTGGGGGTGAACTGAACTACTACCCCCGGAGTGAATAAAAGCCCCGAACAGATGTGACAGGACTGGGACCATGGCAGGGAATCGGGCTGGCCGATCACGGGCCAGAGCAGCGCAACAGACGTGACACCAATTCCCGGCCACGGTCAAAACACCCAGAAACCACCGGGCAGGGGCAGGACACAGACATGGCCGCCTGAGGGCAAGTGAAGCCAAAAGACACACAAGGGAATGCCCACACAAGGGAAATGGGAAGGGAGGGGGGAGAAGGAGAAGAGCCGGACAGGTATCACACACAACAGGCACACAGACAATGGGGCCACAATGGAACACATAGCACAAGCACACGCCCAGGCACATGCACATACACGCACACACACACACACACAGAAGGGAAAGGAAGGGAAGGGGGACACGGGCACCCAGACAACACACAAGGCACAACGGGCATGGGGGGGCGGAACAGGGATGAGGGGGGAAAACTGCAAAGGGGCAGGGCAGGACACAGGCAATGGCAACCACAACCCCCACAGCAGAACTGTCTGCAGTGCATGGGCACCCCCACAGCAACACAGGCAGCCCCAGAACGGGGGGCCCCAGGAGCTTGGGACCAAGGCACAGCGGGGGCCCACAATGCACAGCGAGCTGGCCGGGAACAGTCCAGGAGGCACACGTAGACCCCACACCTGGAGAGGGGCTGATGGAGGGCAGGCAGGAGAGCCGGTGCAGCGCTGCAGGTCCAAGGATGCACACACACACCCGGAGGAAGGAGCAAGGGGCAGTCCGGGGGCCCCAGAACCCCTAGGTCACACAGGCACCCAAGGGGGGGGCGGGGCAGCAGGTGGCAGCGCTGGTAGGTGGGGACAGTCCGCTGGACACAGGCGGGTCAGCGAGGCCATGCAGAGCACCAAACGCAGGCAACAAGGAAGGCAACCATGGAGGAGAACCCCGGGTGTGGAGGCAGACCGGGGGGTGGGGCCCGGAGGGGGCCTGGAGCTACAGGCAGTGGCAGCAGCACCCACAGGCAGCACAGCAGCATGGCAGAGACATCAGGGAGGGAGCAGCCAGCGGAGATTGGCCCCCGGGCAGGGACTGGAGCCCATATGGGGGCAGGCCACCAGGGGTCCGGGAGGCACACCGGGACTCTCAGCCAGCTGCTGGGGGCCACCACAGGCCCAGGGGCCAGGTGCCCTGCCCGATGAACCAGGTGGGGCCAATGGATCATGCCCCATTGGTACCCCAACAAGGACATGTGGTGGGCGATCAGGTAGTAGGCCTCGAACGGAACCTGCATGGACAGCCCCAACTGCACATCCGAACGGGACCACACGTCTGACAGCGCCGACAGCTCTGCCGCGGCAGGCTCTGACACACAGCAGTCAGCAGCAGGGGGCCACAGAAGCTGTCCCCAGCTCCAACAGCTGGTGGTACACCGCCCCACAGGAGCGCTGGTACCCACGGGCCCCGTGAACACAGCCAAAGTAGGACGCGGCCAAGGCAGGGCCCCCCTCCACAAAGCAGATCGTGTAGGCAGCCAGGCTGCACACAGACAGTGCAGACATGGTCTCAGCCGCAGACCAGGGCACATGAGAGCACCTCATCTCTGGGATGTGCCCATCGGGGAAGGGAACCAGCCCCAGAGTCTCCGCATGCAGCCGGCAATCACGAGCGCTCGCCTCAAAGCCGAAGTAGCGAAGGTCAGAGCTCAGGCTTGAATAAGTACCTGAATGGCTGTCCGGGCAGCCCAGGAGCAGCTGCACGGCCGGGGTATGCCACAGGTCACAGAGGGACATGGTCTCACGGAAGGTCCAGTTATGGGGGGCCCCATGGGGGCCGGGAAGCAGGAGTCCGGTGGATGCACAACCAGCCATAGTCCAGCTAAACAGGGAGAATAACACCATGGACAGGGGGGCACACATACCCTCCAGGGCCGGGGGGCCTCCGAGGGGTCCCAAGGACAGGACAGGCGGCCACGGGCCACAACATTGTAGCACAATGGAGCGAGGTGTGGGGTGCAGACCCGGCACAGCTTCAGAAAACAATCACACACACAGAACTGCTAATCAGGCCGGCAAGGACACGGTGTTGCAAACAGGGAGGGGGGGGTGGTGATGGCTGATGGCATGCAGCTGCACAAGGAGTGCACAGCCCCACGCACCCATGAGGATGCGAGGCCCCATGTGCCTGTGCAGGCACGAGGTCCCATGCGCCAGCAGCAGGTGCACCCAACCGCATGCCCACGGACACCAGCACTGCATTGGGGCCCTTCCCGGCTGGGGGCTGGGCCCCAGCCCACCCGGCCATCAGAGGGCCATCATAAATGTCCCCCAACCCCCGGGGCCCCCACCACCATGGAACAGGACAGGGCAGCCGCCTACTGGATGTACCTCGCGCTCGCAGCCAAGTAGTACTGCAACTACTCCGAGCAGTTGTGCCTCCTTACTGTGGAGCTGCAGCTGGGCGCCTGCCTGCGGGTTACCCTGGCCTGGAGGTCTGCAAGGGCCCGCAGGGCCCACCATGGCTGCAGGAGAGCCCTCGCCCAGCTCAGGGCGCAGAGACTCTCCGGGGCAGGCTGTTAGCCGGGGCCGAACCCGGCCCGTGGTGCTCCGCGAGGTGGCCGGGCGCCTCCAGTGGGGAAGGGAGACCATGTGTCGGGCAGCCCTGCTCGCTATGCCCATTGACAGGTGGATATGGGTTGCTGAGCGGGCACAGGGTTGGTGGGCCAGGGCGCTGGCCCAGTGGGTCGAGGCAGCCTGGAGGGCCCACTTTAGGATGGACAAGCTCACCCTGCTCCGGCTTGCTGAGCTCCTTATGCCCTGGCTGGAGTGAAAGCACACCCCCATGAGGACCCCCATCCCCATGGTCCAGTGGGTGGCAATAGGAGTCTGGGCTCTAGCAATGCCTGACTCCTGCCAGTCCGTCTCCCAGCACTTCGGGGTAGGCCTGAGCACCGTTGCCTGTATCCTCCGGGATGTGTGCGAGGCTGTGGAGGGCGTGCTCCTGGACAGAACAATCCAGCTGGGGGGCCGTGATGGCAGGATTCACAGCCGGAGGCTTCCCCAACTGCATGGGAGCCATGGATGGCACCCACATAGAGATCCTCCACTGGGGAGGCTGCAGAGTATGTGAACAGGCACGAGTATCATTTCCTGCAGCTGCAAGCGGTTGTGGATCACTGGGGCCGGTTCATAGACATCTTCACGGGCAACTCCAGCCACAGTCACGATGCCCAGATCATGACCATCTCCCCCTTCTATGCCCGGATGTTCTGGGGGGACTTCGCTGACATGGGGATGACCTGGATCGAGGGGGTACCAATGCCTCCCTGTATCCTGGGTGACCCTGCCTACCCCCTCACCCGGTGGTTACTGAAGGTCTACCCGGTCGCACGCACCCTTGCGGAGGTGCTATACAATATCCGCCTGTACTCCAGCAGGACCGTGGTGGAGCTAGCCTTCGGGGCCCTCAAGCAGCGCTGGAGGAGCCTCGCTGGCCGGCTAGACTACACCGTGGAGACCTTGGCCCTGGTGATCGGTGCCTGCTGTGTGCTCCATAACATGTGCGATACTGAGGGGGCAGCCCTGGAATACCCCGAACCCAACCGGGCCCCAGGCCTGGTGCCCCTATATGTGAACGTCGAGAACCCCAGGGAGTACCGTTATGCCAAGCGCATTCGGGACGCCCTGGTGAGACATATCAACTGAGAGGCCGAGGTGTGAGGGCTGCCCCTCACCGGCCCACCCCCGGGGGTTCCCTGGGCTGGCCTGGCATCTGCACGGGTGGGGGTCACCCCCCGTCACCCACATATGGGCACGGGAGGCAATATGGTGCAAACACAATTTATTTCACTCGCGTGTACATGTGCACCTGACCCCTCTCCCTCCACCCCAGTTGTGCCCCACCCCCTATAGTGCCCCCCTCACACCACCCTCCTACCCCATCCCCCCATCCCCCACATTTCCTGGGATGGCCCCATGAGCGTCCGGTGCTGGCCATGGAGCCCTGTGAGCTCCCCTTCCCCCCGCTGTCCATGTTTCCAGAAGTGTCCTGGGCCACCTCCTGGTCCGGCAGGGGGGGCGGTGGTTGGGGGGAGGGAGGGGCCTGGACCCAGGGAGCCCCCCTTAGTGGCTGCACCCTCTGGAGGGCAGGGGGGACCACGAGGCGGATGCGCGGCCCCTGAGGGCGTGGGGGTGGCTGGGGCAGCAGAGCAGGGGGCGGGGTTTCCAAGGGGCCCTGCATGGGGACCTGGGCAGGCAGGGTGCCCAGGGGGGTGGCTGCCATCACATAGGCACACATGGTGCCCGCATGCAGAGCAGGGAGGTCCCAATATCATGGGACCTCTCCATCTTGGCAGCGTGCTCCTGCACCATGCCTGTGATGGCCTGCTCCAGCCAGCCGAGCGCCTCCACCTGCCTGCTGTGCTCCCGGCACTCCTGCCTCCACTCCAGGTGCACCTCGGCCTGGAGCCTCATGTCCCACGCCTCCGCCCACTCCAGGGACCGCTCGATGGCTGCCTCCATCCGGTCCACGGCCACTATCATCCTCTCCCCCGGTTCCGCGGAGGTCTGGACGATATCCTCCGCCTGGTCCTCCCTCCACCAGCAGACCCGTGCCCAGTGCTCCCTCATGCACTGTGCTGGGGGCACAGGCCCTGGAGATGCTGGCTTCCAGGGTTGCCCTGTGGGCACAGGAGGGTGAGTCTGATGCCAACCCAGGCACCTGACCCCGGCCTGGGATGGGGCAGGGGCCCTGAGGGCCCCCGGGTGTGTCAGCTGGCCCCTTCCCACCCCCTCCCCGGCCCCTCCCACCTCCTCCGACTGTCCAGGGACCCCCTCTCTGTACCCCGGAGGGCCCTCCCACCCAGATCGCATGCCTCACCTGGTTCCTCCGCCTGCTGGCTGGGCTCCTCGGCGCCTGCCTGCTCACCCGCCTGGGTCTTGTGCCGGGGTATTCCATTCCCTGTGGGCGAAGAGGGGGGGGTTGTTGGTGTAGGGTTGTGCAGTTGGGTGACCATGGCCCAGGCCCCCTTCCCGCCTTGCCTTTGGGGGGGTCTGGGGCTGGCCTGTCCATCCCCTCCATCGGCCCCTGCCCCCTGTGGGCCCGGTCACTCTCCCCTCTGGGTCACCCGCTTACCCTCAATGTCGGTCTCGGATCCTTCCGAGGCCGGCCCCTCGGTGTGGGAGTGCTCCCCCTGGGACCACTGGCTGAGGGTGATGAGGGTGCCGGCCTCAGACTCCGCTTGTTCGGCCTGGGAGTGGGTGATCTCCAGACTGCTTTCTGGGAGGGGCCTGCAGGTCCTGGGGGTCCCGGGGCATTCCTCCTGGGGGCCTGGGGCCCTGGAGCTTGTGTCTACCAGGGGGGCAGTGAGGGGCAGGGGTACCTCAGCCCTTTCCCTGCCCTGGACCACTGCACTCCCCATGAGCCGTGGGGCGACTATCAACCCCTTCATGTGGAGTGTTCGGTCCAGGGCATCGTAGAAGGGGGTGGTCTGGGCTCCGTGTCCGGACCGCCTATTGTTGTCCCGGATGGCCTTGTACCCCGTCTTCAGCTCCTTGGCCTTGGAGCGGCACTGTGCCATGGTGCGATGGTGCCCTGCCACCTCCATGTCCCCCACTATGTCCTGGTAGACATATTCATTGCACTGGTTGAGCGCAAGCTCCAGCTGGTACTCCAGGGTCCCCCAGATCCGTATGAAGTCCCGGGTCTCCTGCAGCCCCCACTGCCCCCCTCTGTGGTAGGGCTTCCTTCCTCATCTCCCCTGTGGGTCCTCCTCCTCCTCTTCCACCGCCTCCTCCTCCGCCCGGGCTGGGACGGTGTCCTCCGGGGGCTTGTCCACCCGGGCCCTTTTCCGTGTCTGCGGGATGCAGGGTGTGCGGGGGTTACAGTTGGGTGTGGTTCTGGTCCCTCTCGCAGGGTGCCCCCTTTCCCCTCCTCCCTGCCGGGAGTCCGGGCTGGCCCCGTGTCCCCCCTTGGTGTCCCTGGGCCTCCTGTTCCCCTCCCCTTGTTTCACCTTACCCATTTCCGGGGTGCCTCCTCCCCCGGTCCGGCTGCTGTCCTGGGGCATCCTGTCCCAGCTGCAGTGGGTGTTGTCCCTCCACTTCCTCTATCCTCAGTATGATCCCCACCTCCCCCGCCTGCGCTCCCTCCACCGCTGCCGCTGCCTCCTCCTCCTCCACCCTCACTTTCTCTCCCACTGCTCCCTTCCGCCTCCCTCCTCGCTTCATCCCGCCACACTTCCCTGCTGCAGGTTTCCCTTTAAATCTCCCTCCGGTGGCTGCGTTGTTGCTGGTTGCCTGGCAGCGATGCTGCTTGCTTTGTCCCTGGCTGGGGATCATTTTCTTTGGTTCCGGATGGTAATTGCCATCCAGACGTTACTTTTTGTTGTTTCCCAGTGGGAATCTCTTTGACCACGCTTCCGGAGATTGTCCGGCGGGGAGCCCTGGAAGCATGGTTGAAATTGACCCCATGTGGGTATTGGCCGTGGTGAACATCTGGCGGCCACCGAACAGACGTTCAGGGTGCTTTGGCCCCGCCGCGGGATTGAGCGTGGTTCACTGTGGTTGAGCATGATCTCGTAACATCTGAAAATACCCATGATCAGACTGGTGTGTCTCTGCGTACATCTGTTACCATGCTGTGTTTACCTTTTACGTGTTCAATTCTCATGTCAAATTCGTGAAAAAACAGGCTCCATTTCAAGAGTTCAGAGTTTTTAACACCATTAAGCCAGGTCAGAGGTGAATGATCCTCAGGAGTCACTCTTTCTAGTTTCACTATCTTTTAGGGGTATACCCTGAGGTGTCTAGGTCCCTCCTCCCTATGTTGCATGTGGGGTTCACTTTGTGCATAACTTTCGAGGTACATCAGTATGGGCTCTTATGTCTTTGCATAAGACTGTGACAAAGGGATGGCAACGCCATGCCAACATCCCTTGCTCTCCTGTTACAAACTTTGGCTATGTTCCCAAATTACATGGTAGCATGTTTCTCATTGGCTGTATGTATGTCATAACTCCTTTGTCTGATCTACCTGGGCTATCCAGACTGTAGCTCAGAAGTATTAGTATGAGACAAAAGAGGGAGTATGGAGTAAGTGTGAGACCCTTTACACTACTGAGTACCCCCATTCTGTTGTCTGTGTAACTCTGCATATGAGAACCCCTTTCATCAGGAGAAATGCCATAATTCCTAGCGAGTAGACTTTTGTCCTTTGGCATATGCATTTCCCCTATGGCTGTAATGCTGTCGTGTTTGGATGTCTTTGCATTCAAATGTATCACCAGCTCAAGCGTTGCTTTTCTGAAGGGGCTACTGTGACAGACATCTTTTGTGCCCCACTTCCAAAGTGTTTCTGTCCCCCCACGATCCCCTGGATCTGTACCATTGTGTTTTTCTTCTCTCTTGGAGTGTGACTTTATGGACTGGGTGTGAAGGCCCCCACGTTTTATTTGAGACACCCCTCCATGAGACTCTGGATTTGGTTTGTCAAGGCCAATAAATCAGATACTGGACACTTTTAACCATTTCCTCCCCTTCTTTCTCTACTGTTTCGGGTTTAACATAATCACCAGCACCTGTCTGTTCCTTCTCTTTTAGGACTACAGTCTCTGCTTCAGCAGTGTTTCCCGTTCCTTCTCTTTTAGGACTACAGACTCTACTTCAGCAGCGTTTCCCTGTTCCTTGTCTGGTAAGACAGAGGCATAAAGGTCACTCTTGGAACCATGCTCCTGCCCCTTTAGGACTACAGGGTGCTGCATTTCTATCCCTGGGGAAGAGACACCCATTCCTCCCCCATCCATGCCAGGCAAGGTTTCATTCCTAGCCAGTTCTGGCCTGAAATCTGTTTGCATTTCAGTCATCAGCTTCTCACCTTCTCTTAAGGTAGAATCCACCACCTCCTGGCCTGTCTGCAACCCCCTGGGTTCAGTAGGGGACTCCCCAGCCTCTAACTCGCCCCCCATGGTTACCAGGTCTGATTCTGTAGGTGTTGTGCCCTGAGGATCAGTTTGGCCATTTGGCTTCACTTCATTTCATTCCCCATGTGAGACAGGGACATGCAGTTCACTCCCTGAGTCCTGTCGTCCTATGCCTTCTGGATGGGCCAGGGACTCCTCTGTGGGGTTTTCCTGTTCCTTAGTGGAGTCCATAGGATGGGATGCACCCTCTGCAAGGCCCTCAGAGCCTTCCTGAAACCCTTCCACTCTACTAGGCTTGCTTTCTGTCTCCCCATGTTCCTGGGAAGGATCCTGGGCTCTAGCTGCCTTTGTAGACCAGCTCCAAATATCATTTCCCACCAGCATTTCATTTTCTGCCTTTCTTGGGAGTACAGCCACTTGGATGGGCCCCTTTAAGCCCTCCCACTCTAAGACTACCCTTGCTTGTTGGCAGAATATCCTTAATTCCCATTGCCAGGGATACCACAACCTTCTGTGAGTGTTTATTTTCTCTTTTAGGATGAAATCCTCACGTATCATAACCATTTGTGCCCCATTGTCGAGCTTCCCCATACAGTGTACCCCATTCACCTTAGCAGGTTTTTGTAGTAACTGGTCCCCTGTGGGTGGGTTAGGAATAATATAGCAATCATAAACACCTCTAGGGACGGGTTGGACTACAGGTACAAAATTCGCACTGTCAGTACCAATAACCAATGACCTTTTGGGCCATGAAACTCCCTTTTGGGGGGGCAGTCATGTATCAGATGCCCTGTTTGATTACACTTAAAGCAATTTCTTGAATCATTATTATAGGATTGGAAGGTGTGTGCTCTTTGTGGTCTGGGGGAACTCTGGTTCTCCCCCGTCACATTCTCATTTGTTTTGTTCTGGGTCAGGTTACCCTGCTCAGAGTTGGGATGTTTATACCCATTCTGCTTTTGGTGAAACCCTTGTTTTGGCTTTTCCCCATTGTTTGGCTTTCTTTCCCCATAAGCTGAGATAGCATTGGCAGTAAATTCGTCTGCCCTCCTCCCAGTCTGTTTGATATTCGTGATCCCCTGATTAAGCAAGTGTGATTTTAAATTAGAGCTACTAAAATTGTAAAATGTTTCCATGACTACCAAATCGATCATTTGGTCCTCAGTAGTATTCCCTCTTCCATCTAACCATTTCACCCCATACTGTTTCAACATATTGGAAACAACATATCATGTCCCTTTTTAAAGTTGCTCAATTTCTGGCAAAAAGCTTCTGGGGTGATCCCGTAGTTTTCAAGGACTGTGTTTTTGAATTCATCAAAAGTCAGTGCTTGACTTTCCTCTAGTTTCGTGTTGTACACCTTTCTTTCTTTCACTGACATTTTAGGCAGTAATAAGTTGATCCACAGGTACTTGGGAATCTTTTCATGTTGAAAGATGTGTTGGGCAGTTGTGAAGAATTCCTCAATACATTCATTTTCTTGGTATAGGGGCAGAATGGCTGAACAGTCTCTGATTAGCTGTCTTCTGTCTCTGTCCTGGTTGCTTTCTGAGGTTGCTGTGGGCAGAACTCCTGCTTCCTTCTTTGCCTCAGGAGTTCAAGTTGGTGCTGTCTTTCTTTTTCCTTCTCCTCTGCTTTCATTTTCTCCAGTTCCAGTTCCTTGTTGATCTGGTATTGTCTGTCTTTTTCCTTCTTCTCCGCTTTCATTTTCTCCCAATTCCAGTTCCTTGTTGATCTGGTATTGTCTGTCTTTTTCCTCCTCCTCCTCCGCTTTCCTCCTTTCAAGTTCGAACTGCATCTGCCGCTCTTTCTCGTTCTCTGCCACCTGCATTTTCATCTGCTGTAGTCTAAACTCCTGATCCATTTTCAGTTTGGCCATCTCAACTTCATTGTTTGAGCCGTGCCCCTGGTTGTTTCCAGGTCTTTCAGCTCATGCTTGCGGGTTAGGTGGAGGGGGGTTTTGCGAACCCACTCCAGTCCCATCTGTCCCATTTGTGCTCATCTTCTCAAATTCTTGTATCAGCTGCTTCAGTTGTTGTTTAGTTTTCCCTTCTACTTTAAGACCGCTCTTTCAGGCTTCCCTGATCAGCTCTGAGTTTCTTAGGTGGTGAAAGTGTTTTGGGAGCCCTTTTTTGATAACTGTCCCTGACCCGAAATCAAAACTAAAATAACAAACACAGCACACTCTCTTCAAAAATCTGCTTATTCCACACTCAGAGCTGAGTTCCAGATGGCAGTGGCAATCTCACTCTCTGCAGATATGGGATTTACTCCCCTCATGGGATTCCACTTGCTTGGCTATCCTCCTCTACTTTCTACACATTGGTACACAAGTCTGAGTGTAACCCTTCCCATTGGGCACCACTGTCATGGGTCTGGGGGTTCAAGACCCCACTTTCGTGGGTTGAGTGACTCAATTTCCCTCACTTGGAGCCCACCTGAACCAGTTCTCTCTCTGACTGGTCCAGTTGTGCAAAGGGGAAATCCTTTTACCACACAAATTCCCAGGGAGTGCATGTTCCTTCGTGACAACCTCCTTTGGATGTCCAGACAGAAAATCTTTCTGGTACCGGTAGTGTCATGTTGTTAGGCAAGGTCCAACAAATGCCACTGTGCATTCTGTTCCTCTCTTGGAGAGTGACCAAATTTTGCCATATTCCCAGGAAAACTTTGACCCTGGGGTCAAGGCTCAGAACAACCTTCAGATGTCAAGACAAAAAATCTTCTGGGTTATGGCCCAGATCCCCGTTCAAATGTCAAGACAGAAAATCATCCCAATAGTGTCATGTTGTTAGGCAAGGTTCAACAAGTGCCATAGTGCATTTATTCGAATTTTGCCATATTCCCACGAAAACTGTGACCCTGGAGTCATGGCCCGGAACCACCTCTGATGTAAAGACAGAAAATCTTCCCAGTAGTTTCATATTGTTAGGCAAGGTCGAAGAAGTACCACGGTGCATTTCATTCCTCTCTTGGAGGGTGACCGAATTTTCCAATATTCCGAGGAAAACTGGGACCCCGAGGTCATGGCCTGGAACCACTTCTGATGTCGAGACAGAAAATCTTCCTGGTAGTATCATGTTGTAAGACAATGTCCAACAAGTGTCAAGGTGCATTTCATTTCTCTCTTGGAGAGTGACCAAATTTTTCCATTTTGGCAGGAATGCTGTGACCCTGAGATCATGGCCCGGAACCCTCTTCTGATGTCGAGACAGAAAAGCTTCCCAGTAGTGTCATATTGTTAGGCAAGGTCCAATAAGTGCCATAGCGCATTTCTTTTCATTCTTCGAGAGTGACCAAATTTTGCCATCTTGGCAGGAAAACTGTGACCTTGATGTTATGGCCCAGAACCCCCTTCTGATGTCGAGACAGAAAATCTTCCCAGTAGTGTCATGGTGTTAGGCAAGGTCTAACAAGTGCCATAGCACATTTCCTTCATTCTTAGAGAGTGACCAAATTTTTCCATTTTGGCAGGAATGCTGTGACCCCAGGGTCATGGCCTGGAACCCCCTTTGGATGTTGAGACAGAAAATCTTCCCGGTAGTGTCATGTTGTTAGGCAAGGTCCAGAAGTGCCATGGTGCATTTGGTTCCTCTCTTGGAGAGTGAACGATTTTTGCCATATTACCAGGATAACTGTGACCCTAGGGTCATGGCCCGGAACCCCCTTCGGATGTCCAGACAGAAAATTTACCTGGTAGCGTCATGTTGTTAGGCAAGGTCCAACAAGTGCCACGGTGCATTTTGTTCTCTCTTGGAGAGTGACAACATTTTCCCATATTCTCAGGAAAACTGTAACTCCACAGTCACTGGGAAGACCCTTTGGGTTTTGAGACAGAAAATCTTCCAGGTAGTGTCATGTTGTTAGGCAAGGTCCAACAAGTATCACGGTGCATTTCCTTCCTCTCTTGGAGAGTGACCGAATTTTGCCATTTTGGCAGGAAAAATGTGACCCTGGGGGCATAGCCAGGAACCCCCTTCGGATGTTGTAATAGAAAATCTTCCCGGTAGTGTCATGTTGTTTGGCATGGTCCAACAAGTGCCATGGTGCATTTTGCTCCTCTCTTGGAGAGTGACCGAATTTTGCCATCTTGGCAGGAAAAATGTGACCCCAGTGTCATGGGCTGGAACCCCCTTAGGATGTCGAGAAGGAAAATCTTCCCGGTAATGTTGGATGTCGAGACAGAAAATCTTTACCAGTTGAAAGGTAAAAAGGTGCCTGGAATCGACTTTATCCCTACAGAGTTACTAAAAAGAGACATTGATTGGTGGAGTAGGGCCTTGTCTGCACTATTCTCTGTCATAAATAATACGGGGAAAATACCAAACAATTGAATGCAAAGTATAATTGTCCCCATTTTAAAAAAAGTGGACCCTAAAGATCCCACCAATTATCGGCCAATCAGCCTTCTGAGTGTTGTAGGGAAGCTTTTTTCAAAATATCTTTTAACCAGACTGCAAATATGGATAGACTTAAGGACTCAAGGAATTGACTCAAGGAATTACATAGACTCAAGGAATTATAAGGGACTGAGATAATTAAGTCCACTTCTAGGATTGTTTGCTCACTTACTTTTGGACATTTGTCCTCCTCCATTAGATCTATTGTTTTAAAGTACTGGAGGTTGGTTGCACATATCCCTTCATGTGATGTGCCACCTTTATTTGCCTTTAAACGCAGTAGGAATTTAAGAGAAATGTTGGTTAGGGCAGACATGACACCCCCGGGGAGGAGCCAAATAATAGGTATTGGGGGACAAGTAGTTGGTCACTTTCATGTGGTCATTGTAAATATTGCAAATATACAAAAAATATAAAACATTTTGAAGTCAATGGATCTATTACCACTTTAAAACAGTTCAGCAATTGTAATACAGAACAAGTTGTTTATGCACTTTAATGCCCCTGTGAGAAAATGTATATAGGTCAAACTAAGAGAAAAGTCAAACTCCGTTATTGGAGAACATTTGAGTTGTCTTAAAAGGAAGATTATGACTGCACCACTTGTAGCCCATTATGATAGCTTCCAACATGGATGTGAAGATGTACTCTTTTGCGTGATAGAGCACATTTGTGACCTGGAGAACATTGAACAGAAACTCCTACAAAGAGAGGCTTTTTGGATATGTAAATTTAATTCTCTTAAACCATGGGGTCTAAATGACTCATTAGAACTGAGATTTTTTAATGAATATAACTGTTACCACAGTCCCCTTTTCCTTTCTTTTTCCCCCCCTCGCCCCCCTTTTAAAAAAAAAACAGGTGTGGTTCATTTCTCTTGTGGTTTTTCACCCTATTTTCACTCTATTCCATTCTTGTCCTCCTTGATCTCTCTGCTGCCTTCGATACTGTTGACCACTCACTCATGCTGGATTCTCTTCACTCCCTTGGCTTTTGTGGCTCTGTCCATAACTGGTTCTCCTCCTACCTCTCTGACCACTCCTTTAATGTGTCTCTCTCCAACTCCACCTCCTCCTCCTTTCCCCTCTCAGTTGGTGTTCCTCAAGGCTCTGTT
>QEPC01011413.1:285502-299535 GCA_003113815.1 Sphenodon punctatus
TGTTGTGGGGGGCATGAGCTAGGAGTTTGGGGGTCAGGTCCAGGCTCGGGATGTTGCGGGGGGGCAGTAGCTAGGGGTGGGGGTTGGGGGGGCAGGTCGGGGCTCGGGATATTGCAGGGGGGAAAGCCTGCTGCGATATTGCAAGCAGATGCCATTGGCAAAGAACTTCCTACTCTGACTTGCACTGAGGAAGGCTAAGCATAGATAAATCAGGGATAGCTGGGTTATAGCCTTTGCATGCTGTCCATTCCTATATGAGAGGGAGAAAGATGAATCCCAGACGTATTGCTGGGCATAGGGATATTAAGGTTGTCGAGAGTCTGAAAATTGGTTGTAATTGGGGAGCTGGCAAGGCCCCTGAGTCATGTACCAATTGGGACTACAGCGGGAGAACAAACATCTTATTTGTACTTGCATGTTTCCCAAGGTCCAAAGACTCAGAGAGCCGCAGGGCAGGTACTTCCATAGGGGTCAAATCCGATTGTCCGCTGGAGAGAAAACCTTCCAATTTGAGTTGTCTGCCCCAGGCTCGGGCTCAGGCTCTGGTTGTCATCCCTTGCTTCTTCCTGTCCCACGGCATGGTGCCAGCTACAAGAGTTACCACCCTGTGGAACCAGCAAGAAATACCAGCCCCGGTTAAACTTTGAGGCGAGAGGGATGGCAAAGGTATGGAAGCCCCAGACACGAGGGTCGGAGGACAGGTGAGAGCCCACTAACAAGGTAAGCAACTGCTAGAATCGGATGGAAGCAAACGGCCTGCCCTATGCCCAGCTCACACCTGAGGAAATTCCGCAGGCACTGCCACACCCCTGAAAGTCCACTGTCCTGGAAACAGATTTGCCATTCCAGTACCCGGGAGCAGCCAATGGGGCCCCAAATCAAGGGGCCACACCACTCTGCTCTGTTCGGGTTGCAGGTGTGATGCCAAGTGCCGGTACCTGCCTGGGAGACATTAGCCTATGGGACATTAGCCAATGGACTAGCCAATTCTCCTACGGGACATTAGCCAATGGACAGGGTCTTGCAGCCTTATGTGAGATGTGAATGTGCTTTCTTCACTTCGACAGTGTTATCATTTTCAAGATCGAGGCACAGTTACTTCATGCCTTGCTATACTTTTTCATTAAGTCCACCCAGCCCTAAAGCCCTCTACCTTACATCAGACATTTGCACCCAACCACCCTCGGGGAATTTAAGTTTTAGGGGGCTCTTTCCTCCCTTTGCTTGATATTTTATTATATTTTAATTTTACACTGCTAAGAGATGTGGTTTCTCTTTTGGCAAATGTATTTTTACTTTGTGCCTAATATTTTAATTCATTTATTCTTAGGCACAAGAAAATAATTGTTGGTTAACCTACAAATGATGTAATGATACTCTAGGTAGGCCATTCCTATTCGGTTGTTACATTTTGATTCATTATTTATGTACTTTCTCTTTTCCTCCTTATCAGGGGTGTTTGTTATTCTTTTATGCAATAGCCAATGGCTACGCCAAATAAAGATGAACTGGATTATTGCTTTACATCCTAAATTCCTCCCTAAAATAGTATAAGTAAGACAGTTGTGAGAACATGGCCCTTTTTACACAGGCCTCTCCCACCCATGAACATGCAGATTTCTGTGTGTTCATGGGTGGGGGAGCCCTGTGTGAACGATACGGTGCATGCATTCATGGTGAGTGGGGGTTCATGCGCGCCTGCCTAACATGCATCCCCATGCACCACCCGCACTCGTCCCCATGAACCCCCCCCCTCCACTTGTCCCCATGCACGGAGCAACCGGGGGAAATGGTGGTTACTCCGTGGGTGTGGATGAGTGGGAGGTGAGTGGGAATGCATGTGCAGCCATGTGCATGCCCCGTCCATTCACTGGTGCACCCACGGACCCCCCACCCAGCGGAGCCATATAAAAATAGCGTATGAGGAGCTACTCAAAGAAGAACAGAAGGTTGCTACCTTGTAAACAAGGTTCTTTGAGATGACTCCAACATTTTCACAACACCCATCCCTCCAGCTCGCATGGAATTTTTTTCCTTATATTTCTAGAAAGGGTTGGAAGGAACTGTCATTCTGAGGGGGAGAGTCAGTGCTTTTTATACTAGAGGAGCTCGAGACCATCATGCAATCTATTATTTGGATAGGATGAGCATGCACAACCCAGTTGTGAGAATGTTGGGAATCATCTCGAAAAACCTTCTTTACAAGGTAACAACCTTCTGATCAGCACGTGGGGAGGAGCTGTTTGTAAAGAAACAGCCTTATGTCCCTGTGTACTGCTGCTGCTGCTGGAGCGCTACTAGGAGGGAGAGGAAGGTGAGGGATGGGGACAGGAGTCATGGAGGGGAGGCAGAACAACTTATTGGGGGGAGAAGCTGGCTGCAGTCTGATGCCCAGACATGCAACTGCGGGACCCCAGCTAGCCACAGCTGTACCGGCTCCAGTCCCAGCAAGCTGTGCTGACTCAGGCAAGGCAAGCTAGGGCAGGACCACCGGGAGGGGGGGAGGGCAGATATGCTTGCCTTCCAGCACAGTGCATAAGCCAGGGGGAGACTACAATAGTCAGTGTTTACAGAGTTCCGCTTCCCCGGCTCTCCAACAGGGGAGAGGAGCTCAAGTGCGCATGTGCAAAGCTGCAGAACTAATTTTTTAATCATTAATATCTTGGTTTTGGCTACACCAATCAGTATAATATTTCAGAAGCTGTTGTTATTCTCCTCATGCACCAATCCTGTGAAATTTGGGGACTGAACTCATCCAGGGGGAGGAGATATTAATGAATCGAAATCGTGAGGAAGCTGTGCATTTTGACCACAACCAATTAATGTTAAAACAGTCATAACATTTTATTTTCCTGTTGGATCTTCTTCAAATGTTGTGTATATGATGGTCCTCACAATGTATAGCCATGGATACATTTTCAGCAATGTAGCTCAAGCGGTTTCCTCAAAATCAGGGGTTCAGCACTCCCCTGTTTATAATGGAGAGTGGTTGTGTATTTAAGGTTCAGGAAATATACATACACACTTTTTGGGAGGAGCGTTGTCTTTGGGGTATGTGGTAACCTTTATAAAGTTTATAAAATATGTTATACTATACACACTGATATATAGTGATATATAAGATTTATTGATTGATTTATTTCTAGATAATACCTTATGGAGTTCTGATGAAGACCCTCATTGGGTCGAAACATGTCAACTCACCTTTTTAAATTACTGGAAACAACATTTCATTTAAAAATCTTTGTTAAGCTCTGTACATATTTTATTTTGTATAGGTCCTTTATGCCTTGTGTTTACATTATAATTGTCTGTTTTTGGAAATTCCTTCTAAATAGTCTTGTGCTCTTTTTGAGAGTTCCGCTTTGAGATTTCATTTACATTTTGTATAGAATATGTTTTGTTATACGATGTTCACTCTTGTTTGATTAATTACATAAACATTTGAATATTGTATTAGATTCTAGCCCTCAGTTGTTTGCATTTGTATACTTAGGTTAGGCTCCGCGGGCTTGTGTAAGAGTAGTTATTGTTTCTCTATTGTTGAGGAGACTCATGACAACCTTTTGTTTTTATTGTAAAAACAAATTCTTACAAATTAATCATGACAGGACAAAGGTTTTGGTAAAGCTTCCCCCCGCTGCTCCCTTCCCAACCTCCCATGTGCCCCCGCTCCCCCCACCCCCCCATGTCCCCAATTTACTCACCAGTGGCGGCTCCATCAGGCTCCTCTCTGTCTGACTCCTCTCTGCTCCAGACCGCTCCTGATGGCTGTGCGGGAGCTCCCAGGCCTGAACTGTTCAGTCGGGCCTGGGAGCTGCTGTGCAGCTGGGCTTCCCCAAGTTCTCCTCCTCCCACCCAGAGTCGAGTCAGTTTGACTTGACAGGGAGGGAGGAGGGAGGGAGGAGGGGACTTGGGGAGGGTCTGGGAGCTGCGCATGCGCAGCAGGAGCTCCCAGCCCCCCCCCCTGCACAGCCATGGGACACTACAGTTCATACCAGGGCACCTATATGCAGCTCCCTGGTATGGACTTTCCCCCTGCCCAGCCCCTGCAATGGAATAGTGCCCCCTGCAGCAGTATTCCATTGCAAGGTCCCTTTATGCGGATTGGACGGTGCTTCTAGCTGCCCATTCCACATAAAGGGGGGACATGCCTCCCTTTTGTCCCTGAAATTTCATGGGGGAGGGGGGTGAGAATGTTCAGACCCATCTCAAAGAACCTGGTTTAGAGCAGCAACCTTCTAGGTTGCCTCTCTAAACCAGGTTCTTCGGGATGGCTCCAAACATTCACCATGGCACAAGCGGTCACTTTTTTTTTCTTTTTCTTTTTAAATCACAGCACTGCAGTGTGGTCGGTGGAGTCCTGGGGCTGGGAGGGGCATTGCCCCTCCCACCCTAGGTGGCCCACCACCCCTGCTTTCGAAGAGTGGAACAGAATGCGCCGTGGCACTTGTTTGGCCTTGCCTAACACCCTGACACTACTGGAAAGAGTTTATGTCTCGACATTTGAAGGGGGTTCTAAGCCATGACTATGGGGTTATGGTTTCCCTGTGCCCCCCCACCTTGTCAAGGGGCGAAAATTCGGTTATTCTGCAAGAGGGGAACAGAATGTGCCATGGCACTTGTTTGGCCTAAACCAGGACACTACCGGGAAGATTTTATATCTTGACATCCAAAGAGGGTTCCGGGCCATGACTCTGGCAAGGGGAAGCAGGAAAACTGTGACCCCAAAGGGACAAAATTTGGCCACTCTCTTAGAGGGGAGTGGAGTGTGTCGTGGAACTTGTTTGGCCTTGCCTAACACCCTGACACTACCTGGAATATTTTCTCTTGTAACATCCGAAGGGGGTTCCAGGCAATGACCCCGGGGTCACAGTTTTCCTACCCACACTTGCAAAGGTTCCAAAATTCAGTCTCTCTCCAAGAGGGGAATGGAATGCGCCTGTAGCACTTGTTTGGCCTTCCTCATCACACTGACGATATCGGGAAGATTTTCTATCTCGACATCCGAAGTGGGTTCCAGATCATGACTCTGGGGTCACGTTTTCCTGCCCAAGAGTGCAATACTGAACCCTCCACTTAAAACCCAACCTCAAATAACTGAAATGGGTACTTGATGGAGCATAGATGAATATTGACAGTTACTCAAACTGCCATTTTCAGTTTGGGTAGGGTGTATTCTACGGATTTATACATTTTTTCTGGGTATTAACTTCAGCTCTAATTTTTTCCATTACAGATCCTTGGTTAAATAAGGGCTTGTTCACACAACAGTACCACCAGTGAGAGAGAGAAAAATAGAAAACAGCCTGTTTTGGTTTTCCGTCACCAAAGGACGCTCCTAGAACTTGATGTTAGAAGAGAAAGGCCTGAAAATCCAAATCCTAAAGGCTGAAAACAAGAAGTCAAATAAGCAGAAGGCAAGGATTTTTATTCTCCTTCATAATTTTAAGTGGTAATGCCTGCTTTAAAAATCTGAGGAAATTTTATGGCATTTTTCTGTGTGGTGCTTATTTTGTGAGATATGAAAATTCTACCAAATACTAAATCCACAGAGATATGTGATGGTGAGTCCCTGTATATTTTACTCTGCCCCAGGATTTACCCCAACCAGTGCAACCTTGTTATATATAACATGTGTCACTGTAGCACAAATTCAATTATAACATGGCATGAGGCATATCAAATCAAAAATGAAGTTCACTTTGCTTTCTGTTAAAATCATAGTGCAACTGTTCAGTGCATCCAGAGATACAATATTTAAAATCCTTATTGTAAAATAAATTTGGTGAAGCATACTTCTCAAATACTGTGTTTTAATGAGGTTGCACTGTAGTAGAAATGTTGTCATGTCACCAAATAAATCCTCAGTGACTTACTGTGCTGCTTTATCACTTTTTCTGTAGGTTTTTCCAACTTACATTGTGACATATCAAAATACTCAATGGCCAGCATGAGTAAATGGAGGCACTGCCATACTGGGGAAGAGAGGAGGAATGAGGGTACAATTGTACCAGACCCCCAAACTCAGGAGGGCTCCAGAAAACTAAAATAATTTACTCCCTTAATATACATGAAAATATGATGAATAAAATAATAATTGCAAGTAGTATATATGTAAATAAATTGCAGATATGGTCTCCAGAAATTGTTTCAGAACTTTTGATAGGAAGTAAGATGTACCAGGGTCCCGAATTTCTCCCATCTGGCCTGGGCACTGTGACTTGTCCAAAGTCTTGCAGTAGGTTTGAACTGCGATTAGGTCCCTTGATTTGCAATCCTAGGACTTCCCAACTGAAACCCACTACCTACTGTTTTCGAAGCTATTGATTTGTGTGGGGAAAGTATTGTAGGTTCTATAAGGAATGAAGCAATTTTGGATCCAAGGAAGTTGGACCCCCCATGCAAAATGGCAGCATAGGCCCTTCCTAACACAGGAATGGTTGACCTCCAACACTGATCCTTTACATAAAAAGTAAAATGTTACCGTAATTAATGGTTGATGTCTAATTAAGCATAACATGCCATTCGGGGTCCATGGCTCCTTGCCTGTTGACCCATATGGTAAACGTATTTTATTATTTTATTATTTCTATGTGTTATGGCCCCTTCCTGAATCACCATGAGTTCTCCATAGCCTGGGGCTCCTTGCGTTTGAGGCTCTGTACTTTATGCTTGTGTTTTTCACACTCGCACATGTTGTCATTTCAAGTTTATTCATAGGCCCCATGTACTGGAGGTCCTTGTGGGGCCAAACAATGCCTGAGGGCCTGTGTTTTCAGATGAACAAGTTGACCGAGGCGGAGGGGGTTTCTGTGGCTGCCACGTGGCTCTGCCACAGAGCACCCACACACGTGGAGAGTGGGGGGAGTGAAACAAACAGGCAGCTCCCAGCATGGCTGATGCGGCAATGGACACAGACACCATGCACCTTCCCTGTCATGGGCCACAAGTGAAGGGGAAGTGCACCAGGCTGGCCTTTGCAAATGAGGTATCCTGGGTCTGCATGCTAGGGAACTCAGGCTCCCCAGCATGGGCTTGTGACTTGCAAAGGCCACTTTTCCCACACGCAGCACCTCTGAGCAGTAGACCTGTCTGCTGACAAGGCTGGCTGCTGGTATTGATACAGGCAGGTGTCACCCATTGCCATGGATCAATTTGGCTTGCCCCACATGGTGCACTCCGGATTTCCCATGAGTGGCTGAGAGTGAGTGGGTGCTCCATGGCTTGCAGGAATGTGCATCCAGCTGCTCCATCTTCAGACGGGTGGCTGGATCCTTGGATCCTGGGTGACCATGTTGTGTCAGCATCTCCTCTGAAAACACCCACAATCTGCACCATTCTGAATCCAGCCTTGGAAATAAGACAAACAACCCAAAGGAAGGATATGGATGAGTCACATAATTAATTATGGGAGATTTAAATTAAAAGGAAGTGCCTAGCTCTCATATTTTGAACACAGAAGCCTGAAAATGCAAACCCTAAATTATTCACAAACCAGAAGACAGAGAAACCAAGGCTTTTTATCCTTTAACAGTTGCATAGTTTTGTAAGTAAATAGCATGACTCCGGGAGATCTGACTTGCGAGTTCGGAATGCTGAAGGCAGAGGTTCCCAAACCAGTGGTCATCGGCCCATGTGGGATCATGCCATCCATGGACGGGATTCTGATTCAGACTGATATGACAAACTTTGCATGTTGATGTTTGGGATTGCAAGATTATATTTAAGAATGCAATCCTTCATCTACTGAAGTCAATGGAAAAACTCCTGTTGACTTTAGCTGTTTTTAAATGTTCCCATTCATGTCCACTGGGTGGACATGAGCAGGAGGGTCCCGTTTGAATATGGAGGTGCTGGGTGCATGCTCCCATAACCCGCACCTCCCCACACACAGAACAACTGTTGAAAAGGCTTAATAGGGAATGGATCACTTCATTATGACCTGTTGCATACTTCCCAGTGTCGGAGACAGGATGCTGGGCTCGCTGGACCATTGGTGTGATCTGTCATGGCACTACTTACGTTCTCTGAATGCAGTAATGCTATAGGATGAAACAAGGCCATAAATATTCAGTTTGGGCTGCTTTGGTATGGGACCACAATATATGTTAGCACTTAAGGGGAGAAATCAGATTAGAAGGTGGTGTAATATAATACCTAGCACCATCCCATCAGAGGTGTCAATCACATCAACAATAGGAGAAAAACCCTCCTCTAGAACATGCAAAGGAAATGCAGCTGGCATTTATGAAGAAAGCTGGCATTCAATATCTTAGCGTTGCTGGATTTACTCTAAACGCGAAATGGTGTAGAATGATTCCTTTATTGGTTTGCCATATGAAAAAGCACTTAGCTTAGCCCACGTCCTACTCCCAAGTGTGCCTCTTCGGCATTCACAAATCATACATAGCTCTTGAAAGAGAATAGGAAAACCAGACGCACAGTTTTCAAAAGATGTACTTTTTAAATAACAGGGCCAAATTCTGTGATTTGTTTACCTGTCTGCAACCCAGGAGAACTTAATGAGGCTGCATGGGTGTAATGCGATCCAAAGCACGTCATTCTCAGTAGCGTGGTAGATAATTATACCGGACGCACTCTGTAGATTTCAGTGGAATAACACCACCACCAGGAGCGTAGGGAATAGAGGCGCAAAGTGTTCACTTCCTGTGTCATCTTTGTTCCCAATTTGATCTCACCACTCCAAACAATCTTATACATGGCCATTCTTACATGGACGTTCCTCCCCTTTCCCCCCCACTGGGTGTGGGAAGGTGTTAGTTGTGTGGGGGCATCCGTGGAAATGACATGGCAGTGGAGGCGGGATGGGTGTTCGCTCCCGGCGCACACCGAGCTCCACTCATCACCCACCCACGGAGCCATCCGGCAAACTGAAGGAGGCTCCATGGGTGGAGATGGGTCGAGGTGTGTGTGTGTTCATGGGAACGGGTGCACTACCACCTCCACCTACTGTGGAAGCACATCCATCCCCCCACCCACCGCTGCCCATGTAAAGTATCTACTTTCTAGTCCACAGAGTACAGTTTAGCTTCTCACCCACCCACCCACCCTGCTTAATTCAAAGGGTTGCTCCTCCCCCAGCCACTCCATCCCCACAATTGCTCTAAGGATTTGCCTCACCAGCCAACCTCTGAGGACCTCCTCACACTCACTCTGAAGTCTTGCAGATGTCCCCTCTCCCCAACCTCCTCCCTCTGAGGGTAAGGAAGCAGATATGGGGATGTGAAGAACAAAAGAATAGGTGATCGATCCATGGCACTGTTTCATGATCTCTATCCTCTTAATCCTGAGCACATCCATGCACACCCACCTCAAGTTGTCTGAACCTCTCAACAGCAGCGCTCACCCTACCCCTGGACTCCCCCTGCCATGCCCCCCCTCCACCTGAAACCTGCTCCCTGTATCTTCCTTAGCACCCCAATCTCCGCCCGACCCTGTAGCCTGTTCCCTTGAGGCAAGGTAAGGAGCTGCCCAGCAGGCAAGCAACAGCTGCACCCATTCCTCATCTCCCCAGCCTGGCTCATAGGCATCAGACAGGAGAAGAGTGATCTTTCTGGCTGGCAGGGAAGGTGGGACCTTAGTATGCACTAGCAAAAACAAAGGCAGCATAGGAGTCTGCCAGCCCTTCCCCCCCCCCCTCCCTAAACAGACGCAGCAGGCATGAAATGCCAGGGGGAGGAAATGCAAAAGGCATCCATGCAGAGCCCCCTCCCCACTGTAACTTGACATCTCAGCATTCCTATGAGCTAGAAAGCAGCCCCTGGAAGGTAGGGGGACTCCCGTTGTTGCCAGGGGCTCATGAGCCCATCACCCTGAGAAATATGACAGACTAAGGGACCTTTTCACATGGGCCCCGGAGGAGCCGTGGTGCGAGGGGGGAGATCGGTGGAGGTCTTGGCGTGTGTGTGGCACATGGGTGACCTGTCACAGGGATGCCCACCCACTGCCACACACCTCCACCCATCGCCACGCATGGAGGTACCTCCGTTTCCCCCAATGCCTTTGTACGTGGGGGATCGGTGGAGGTGGGTGGAGCACGGGAGTGAGCATGCACCCCCACCCGTCCTTACATGGACTCCCCCTCTCCTCACCCAGTTGCACACCTGGGGGGGGGTGTCCATTTAAAAAGGGACTAAATTTGGGGTGTTTGAGTTACTTATATAATCTTATCTTGTGAGACCGTCTGAGATTTGCTTGAGCAAATCAGAAGCAGTGTTTATCAGCTGGCAAATCTAGTATTCATCTTAAACTAACCCTTACTTATTAATGTGTAGCTAAAACAGAATTGTGGTTAGCTGGACCACGATTAGGAATGGGGCAAAAGTAACATCTGTTACCTTGCCCCTTTCCTGACCGTGGTCCAGACCACGGTGCGGGATTGGGCGTAGCAGCCTGATTGGCCGCGGCGCCCGCCTGTCTCCCCAAAGGCAGGTGACTGGTAGTGTGCAGGAGGGTGGGGCTGAGTGGCCGCACATCGTGCCGCCTAGCCCCGCCCCCTCCCCGATTCCCCTTCCCAATCAGGCCGGCATGTCTAAAGGACGGCTGGTCTGATCACAGACCGGGATCCGAGATGGATCCCGGTTCAGGGTTCAGCGTGGTGGGCCCATCACGTCTGAAATTACCCACTGTTGCACACTCATTATTGCCCACCTGAAACATTTCTAAACCGCCATTACCCGCAAACCATCCCTTCTCATGTATCAAAACAAATTGTCATCCTTCTCAATTCTCTGCTATACTCTCCCAGGGAAGAAGCCATTAGTGCCAAAATGGGATAGGTGGCCAACTGAAATCCAATAGGAAGGGTACTTGTAAGACACTTGACTATATACTATATGAGTCACAGGCGATTGTTTGAGTCAAATATTGTACTATGTCATGGCGGTTCCACACAAGACAGTGTGAATTTGGAATGACACACAGGGTGATATAATAGTGTGTACTCTACATTGGTGTGTCATGCTCTACACATCAGAGGGGCCATTAATTTATTCCCATTAACTAATCTGTTAAATTAAAGTAGCATTTATTGGGCCTATTTGGGGATCATGGCCCTATTGTGCTGTGCACCACACACACACTCTAGAACATACAGCCCTTGGCCAGGGAAGGAAAGGGGTTAGAAACTTTCAAAATGGAAATAGTATCATTTTTCTTTTTCTTTTTCCTTACAATATTTGGAAGGTACTGAAATTCAGTTCTTGAGCCTGAAAAAATTCACTTTCCAGTAAACTGCATTTGCACAAATATAAAGTTGCTGAATCTTCAGTACTTTTCATTTTTGGAAAAATGATAATTTGGGAGTCTGGTATAGGATGTTTTTAAACAGACCACGGTGGGTGGGAGGCTGGGTATGCAACCACGGTGCGTGGAGGTGGGTGTGTGCCCATAGAACACCCATGGAGCCTCGGGCATTGGAGATGGGTGTAGATGGGTGTAGCGTGGCATTCTCTTGGGTGCCTCCATGCAGCGAAACTGCGTGGAGATGGGTGGGGTCGTCTCATGTGAAAAGGATAATATATGTTTGCCCAAACTCTCAGTCTTCCTTGTACAACCTGCAGGGGTTCATCAAAGTCAGAGGCTGATTGTCTTCTGGGAGCAATGCAAAGCTTTTCTATTTAGCCAAGCATTTGGCTGGCAGGGATAGGGGACTGGTTTTATTTAATTAAATTAAATTAATTAATTTATTATTTTGTGTGTATATTAGTATGTATTATGTATATTTATTATTTGCTACTATTATTTCTATTTGATTCCCTGAGCCTTTGGGGAAGGGCAGGATATAAATTTAAACAAACAAAACTTGCTAAAACACTAAATTTTCCATTTTCTGGATGTGAAAATTTGGGGGGGGCGGGTTTTCAGCTACTGAAAATTAAGCAAAACATTTTTAAAAATCTAATGAAATTCCACTCCAATTATATAAAATTTTAACCAAATGTTTGTATATTTTTGGATTAATTATAAACATCAGAATGAGAGCTGAAACTTGCCCTCACATACTCACTAGATCTCGGTGAGAATTGGCTTCTCTCCGAGATTTGTGAGAATGAGAATGGGTTGAGAATCAGCCGATTCTCACCCCATTCTCACATGAAACTCACATGGCTGAAAACCAGCACTGTGCATGTGCAGAGTATTTTAAGGGCATTGAGACTCTTGTGAAATTTTTGAACCCTCAAAAAATGCCTGCGCATATGCTAATATGACTGCCAGGGCCCGCACATTTGCAGAAATGTCCACAGAGGCCATTTTACACATGCACAGAGAACATCTGAGTTTTTCAAAAATCTCATGGGATTATTGAAAATTTCAGTGAGATCTCATTGTTTGATCTTGCAGCAACAGCATTAAAATTTCCATTCATTGTAATCTAGGTAAGCAGTTTGTTGTGAAATTCCAGGTTGACTTTGCATGCCTGACCCCATATGACTCCCAGAAATAAAAGCAACAAGAAGGAGACATTTTACATATGATGGTACTCATGATATGTGTCCAGGAACAACCCAGAGCACTGCGAGCAGAGTAGGGATGGGGAACAGGTCGCGGTTCGGGTTCGGCCGTTCGGTTCGGTCCTGTTCGGTTCGGTCGTTCAGTTCAGCCGTTCGGTCCGTTTGCCACGTTTGGGTTCAGCCATTCGGTTCAGTCGTGTTTGGTTCAGGTATTCGGAAAAAGGTTCTCTGTGCAAGAAATGATGGCCCCAGACCAATGATTGTGGCTCCTGGGGCTAGAGTGGCAGCTTAAAGATATTGGTCATAGCCCTCCCTGCCTGTAACTTTGCCCCAGAATTCTGGCGGCAGATCCTGGGGCTGGAGTGGCTGTTTCTTGATGCTTTGGACAATTGGCTCTCTGTGCGAGGAATGATGGCCCCGGACCCATGACACTGGGTCCTGGGGCTAGAGTGGCAGCTTCTGGATATTGACAACAGTCCTCCCTGCCTGTAACTTGGCCCCAGAACCCTAGTGGTGGTTCCTGGGGCTGGAGTGGCTGTTTCTTGGTGCAGTTGAATGAAGTCTCTCGGTGCGAGGAATGATGTCCCCAGACCCATGATGGTGGGTCCTGGGGCTAAGGTGGCAGCTTGTAGATATTGGCCACAGCCCTACCTGCCTGTAACCTGGCCCCAGAACCCTGGCAGTGGGTCCTGGGGTGGAGTGGCTGTTGCTTGATGTGGTTGAAAGACATCGTCCCTATGTGAGGAATGATGGCCCCAGACCCATGATGGTGGGTCCTAGAGCTAGAGTGGCAGTTTCTAGATACATATTGGCCACAGTCCTCCCTGCCTGTAACTTGGCCCCAGAACCCTGATGGTGGGTCCTGGGGCTGGAGTGGCTGTTTCTTGGTGCGGTGGAATAACACGCCTCTGTACAAGGAATGATGGCTCAAGACCCATGATGGTGGGTCCTAGAGCTAGAGTGGCAGTTTCTAGATACATATTGGCCACAGTCCTCCCTGCCTGTAACTTGGCCCCAGAACCCTGATGGTGGGTCCTGGGGCTGGAGTGGCTGTTTCTTGGTGCGGTGGAATAACACGCCTCTGTACAAGGAATGATGGCTCAAGACCCATGATGGTGGGTCCTAGAGCTAGAGTGGCAGTTTCTAGATACATATTGGCCACAGTCCTCCCTGCCTGTAACTTGGCCCCAGAACCCTGATGGTGGGTCCTGGGGCTGGAGTGGCTGTTTCTTGGTGCGGTGGAATAACACGCCTCTGTACAAGGAATGATGGCTCAAGACCCATGATGGTGGGTCCTAGAGCTAGAGTGGCAGTTTCTAGATACATATTGGCCACAGTCCTCCCTGCCTGTAACTTGGCCCCAGAACCCTGATGGTGGGTCCTGGGGCTGGAGTGGCTGTTTCTTGGTGCGGTGGAATAACACGCCTCTGTACAAGGAATGATGGCTCAAGACCCATGATGGTGGGTCCTAGAGCTAGAGTGGCAGTTTCTAGATACATATTGGCCACAGTCCTCCCTGCCTGTAACTTGGCCCCAGAACCCTGATGGTGGGTCCTG
>QEPC01011413.1:301845-311916 GCA_003113815.1 Sphenodon punctatus
GAGCTCTCCCTAGGGGTCTGACTCTGACGACTCCGAGTCGTCCTCCTTGGCCTGGTCCTGGCACCAGGGCTGCTGAGGCTGGAATCCGATTCCTCTCTGAAATATGAACAAATAAGAACACCAAATAAATATCAGGCATTTATGATGATGACACTCTAGTCCTCCCTCCTCAGAGTGCTAATACTAGGGATTGCAACTAGAAATTTAATTGTGTGCAATTCCTGCCCTCCAGGGATGCTCATGCTAGAAGGGAGTGCAACTAGGAACTGGAAGGCCCTGGCTGGCACGTGAAAACCAAACCCTGACCTCCTTGTGGTGCTTGGGATTACAACTAGGAAGGCCCTGGCTGGCATGCGCAAATCCTGCCCTCCTTGGGGTGCTAGGGATGGTGACAGGAGATGGAACCGTCATCGTAACCCTCATTCTCATCGTAACCAGACCAAGCACGTGCACCTGAGACCTCGCATCTTCCTGAATGTTAGACCCCTTGTCTGTCTCTCCCTTTGTTCCCCTTCCTACATCTCTCAGGTTGTAAGCCCTAGGGGCAGGGACCGTGTCTATTTTATTACTTTGTAAAGATGATGCCAGGTACACTGCTGGCGCTATATAAATGTTTGTTAATAATAATAATAATAATAATAACAACAACCCTGGCTGGAGGAAAGAGCCTGCCCTTATTTGGGGGTGAATATGCTATGCATAGGGAATGGGATGGCAAGGCAACTGGAGAGTGGAACCCTTGCTAGCCTGGCACATGTTTGGGTGGGGGTGCTGCTCGTGGCAAAGCCCACTGCACTACAGTACCCTACCCTCCCTCACTGTTGTAGACATCTGCTGCCACCCACTGTTTGTGCCCGACTGATGCCCACTGCCCACGCACCCACACGCACGCCAGTGAGCTCTCTCCAACAGATCCTTTCTTGTCCTCAAAGTAAACATTTTTTTTACAAATCTGGCAGCAGCTCCAGAGTCTGCCGCTTCCTCATCCAAGGAATAAGCCACCAGTGCAGGACTAGCAGCACTAGCTACAGCAGTAGCCCTAGCCGCCGCCGCCACCAGGGCAGCCGCCTCGGCCACCTCCTCCTCCTCGAGTGGCAGTGGCTGTGGCAGTGGCAAGTTGGCCCCCAGCCGGGGGATCCTCACCACAGCCTTCTTCATTTTTTATTTTTTTATTTTTTTTTAAACAAGGATCTCTCACTCTCACCAACAACACACAAACCGAACCAAAACACACAGCCATCCAATCCAATAAAGTCACATACAGTCAAACACAGCCAAAAAAACACCAACTGAGTCAAACACACACTCACTCGCCACACAGCTCCGCACGCACACGAATTTCCGGTTTTTGGTGCTTTCGATTTCGGGCTCTCGCGCGATTTCAATGACCGAACAGCCGAACACGAACTCGCCGAATGGCCGAACACGAACGGGCGAAAAGGAACGGCTGAACACGAATGGGCAAACACGAACTCGGAGAATGGCCGAACGGCCAAACACGAACAGCCGAACATGAACGGCCAAACATGAACTGTGGTCTGTTCGCCCATCCCTACAGATTCTAGATACATATTGGCCACATCCCTCCCTGCCTGTAACTTGGCCCCAGAACCCTGATGGTGGGTTCTGGGGCTGGAGTGGCTGTTTCTTGATATGGTAGAACGACATCGCCTCTGTGTGAGGAATGATGGCCCCAGAACCATGACGGTAGGTCCTGGGGCTAGAGTGGCAGCTTCTAGATACATATTGGCCACAGCCCTCCCTGCCAGTAACATAGGCCCCAGAACCCTGATGGTGGGTCCTGGGACTGGAGTGGCTGTTTCTTTAGATAGATATATACATTACCATAGATATACATAGTAGTTAGCTTAGTTATAGAGATAGATAGAGAGTGTGTTTGTAGAACAAGGCCTTTGTAGTTAATTATTAGGATATTCCATTTAGTTCAATAGGTTTTAGAATAGTTAATAGCAGTTAGATTTAGTGGAGATATATATATCTCCACTTCCGAACCGTGTTCGCTCATCCCTAGAGCAGAGCAGCCCACACAAACCTGGAGCACCAGCTGGGGGTGGAGCAGTGGATCTGTCTAAAGGGTGGACTAGCTCTGCTCCTGGCTGCAGGTTGCCTCAGCAATGGCCATAGAGCTGGGAGCAGCAGCAGCCTAGAGTGGCTTCCGATCCGCCCACAGCTGTATGGTGTGGGGGAGGAGGTGCTTGTTTAGGGCTCCATCTTGGGTGGATGGCAGGCCACAGTGGCGGCTGCCTCTGTGTAAACCTGATGCAGCCAGAGAAGACTCTGGAGTGGCTCCCCTGGAGTAGACTTGGGGGTGGCCACTCCCAGCTCCATCTAAAAACACCCAGAGTGTGGAAAAGGATGATTGGACGAGGTGTGCATGTCATTTTAATTATTACATTAACAATAATGATAATTGCCAATTCCGTTATTGCAATAACAAAAACAACAATCTATAATAATGACAACGATAAAGAAAATGACAATGTTATTATCATTGTCATTATTATTAATGCAATGGCAGTTGGGTTTTAGAGGGAAAGTGTGGAGAGGGGAGGAGGGAGAAGACATGTCGGAGCCCTAAACAGAGCTGACCTCTTGAACTGTGCCTGTGTTGGGAGGGGCGAGCAGCTCAGCAGTATCTGATGGATGTATCCCTGACCAATGAGCAGCACAAGCAGGCCCCAGCAGTCTCATGGGACTCTGTGTTTGCTCAATGCCTGCTGCCTCCCACAACCAATCAGAGGGGCTCTGGGGGAGGGCACTGTAACCCTTTATAATGGAAGGTTCAGGTTTTTTCTCTCCATTCTGTGAGAGCTCTGCTTGTCAGGTTGCGTTTACAGAACTGTGCCGCTTGCACACACAAAAAATCCCCCCTAGCCCTCTTTGTATTACCACCAATACCTTTCCTTCCTTATACCCTACATTTTACCTTCTCCCCCTCTGTACATTATATATAGCTAGGTAATGTAGATTAGATATAGATATATATTAGACATATAGATTAGAATAGTTATATAGATAATTGATTAGATAATAGAAAGTTTTCCTTTCCCCTGTCTCCCTTAGATGTAGATAGATATTACTTGTGTACATATATATAGAGAGATTAGATATTATATAGATATTTAGGCTAGTCTGTTTTATTATATAATATATATTCTATATATTATTGGAATCAATACCAATAATGATACCAAAAATCTTCATTTGAAACTATACCTATACCAATAACCGAAATGACATTGTCATTAATAACAATAACAAAAATGACATTTTTAATAACAAACGATAAAAAAACCAAAAATCACCTGGGGGCTGGTGCACACCCCTAATGATTGTGGTTAAACTCTGGACAGACGCTAAGGAGACCTGTATTTCAGTACTTTGATCAGCCATAGGTCTTCCATACGACCTTGGAGAAATCATTTGAGATGAGATTGTCAAAAGTGTTCAGCATGACTCCGAATCTTCTCCCTCTGAAAAGAACAGTAAAACATCTGTTGACGTCACTGGGAGCTGCATCAGGCCAACACTAGGTTCTTCAGAAAATTTCAAGCCTAGCTGCATTGTGCACCTAAAAACATGGCTCGGGTTCTTCCTACAAGTATCAAAATCTTAGATCTTAAATTTGTGTCTACTCTTTATTGCTGTTCACCTCTTTCTACCATTTCCTAGCTATCCTAGAACAAAATCATCCCCAGCGTAACGCCTTCAGTTTTGCTGGAGTGAACACCCAGGCATAACATTGGCTTAGTCTCCCCTTTTCACAGCCATGGATTTGCCATTAATATTGTTTTATATTATTTTCTAATGAAATTTATAGCATTTCATTGAAGTCTGGTTAAGCTTCCAGTGACCCAAGTTGAGTAAGAACTAGAGCTTTATAGCCCATAACAAAAACAGCCAGGACTGGGAAGCCTTCATGTTCTCCCAAGCTCACCCTAGAGACCAGCCATTTTCTCTTCGTCTAAATAATCTTCAAGGAAATGTTAGTGAAACATAAATTAGGATGACTGCCAGTGATTTATTTTTCTGAATATAAAGGACATTCAGTAGCAGGTCATTTGTTTTTGTTTTCTTTCTGAGAGTAAGTGGAAACATATTCTTACCTCACTTTTTCTCACAAGTAAAGTAGATTTCCTGAGCTTGTGTCAAGGGTTCATTGCCAGGAAAAAGTGGTTGAATATTCGGCATTTGAAATAAGGGCATCATCAGAGGTGGAATACAGCTGTCAGGGCTGGTTACGTTAATTTTCTAGGCGTGGGACTGATCTGATTAACAGTTTCAGAGTGTCATTTTTCTGGGCATTTTTTTTGTAGCTGCTGCTTTCTTTCCTAGCTGCACAGAACAGCATTGGTGGAATGCAACCTTCTCAATAAAGATCCTCTCCAGGTTATAACTGGCATGGCGTTGGGAAAAGACTAACGCCCTTTACAAACAGGCTGCTGTGCGTGGGGGAATGAGTGGGTGGTGCGTCGAGTGGGCGGTGCATGGGTATGTGTTCCCACGGACACCCACCCACTCACCTCCACCGATCTCCACGCACAGAACACCCAGCATTGGCACCTGTTGCTCTGTGCATGAGCCACGCACCCCCACCCTCTGGCCATGGCATTCAAACGGACAGCCACCCAGTCACCATGGCGTTTGCATGGATCTCCCCACGTAGGCGATGGGTGGGGGTGGGGGGGGAGTCCATGAAAAAAGGGCCTAAGAGGGGAAAAGTTTGTTAAGCTGAAAAGATAACACGTATAGTGCAAGAGAAGTAATTGATCATGGTCTCAGTAGGAATACACTACACGACTTCCCAGGCTAGATAAGACCATTGGTCAATCAAGCTTAGATTCTAAGAATATCTGTTGGCCTCTGGAAGCACCAATGCTTCAGTGGAAGGACATCAATCGGTGTTAACACATGAGATGGTGCCCCACTTTGACCTCCCATTTGCTCCTTTTTGCCCTTGACTCACCGCCTGCCTGAACGCTGTCCGGCAGACGTACTCCCTGCATTGGGCTGGGGCTGCCACTTGTGGCGTCACCCGCCTTATTGAGGACCATGCCTCGCAGGGCAACCCAGCCCAAACTGTTGCAATAGGCTCCCGCTGATCTGCCTCTCGTGTGAAAGCCCCAGCAGCCCTGCCTGCATACAGGTCCACCAGGTGCCACCAAGGATAGAGGCCCTGGAGGAAGCTGCTGCCACCAGTCATCTGTTGAATCGGCAGGGGGGGGCGCATGCCCTGGGGTGATGACCATCGGCTATTTGAAGGGACCCCAGGAAGGAGGAGGAGCAGCAGCCTTGGAGTCCTTGGGCCTGGCAACATCATTGCACTGGTCTAACTTGAGCCTGGACCTAGCTCAAAATAGACCAGTGTGGGATGGGGGGATCTTTGCCAGGGAGAACAGTGCTGTGCTCCCCAGCATGGTTTGCCCTCATGTCAATTTCAAACTGGGAACCTTTGAAATTGACATGGGGGATGAACTTTGCTGGGAAGTACTACGTCAAGAAGTGCTTCTAAGCTTGGAACTGACATGGGAGGGGGATCCGTGTTGTGGGCACAGCACTGCTCTCCCTGGCAAGGAGCCCCTCATATCTTGCTTGCTGGTCTATTTCAAGCCAGTTCCAGGTTCAAGATAGACCAACACAGAGGCTGCTCTTCCTTCTCCCCTGGCTCTCCTCCCACAGCTGATGGTGGGCACGTACACACACACATGCGTGCGCACCAGTCCAACAAATGACTGGCAGCAGCAGCTTCCTCTTGAGGCATGATCCTGCTGCTGCAGACTCGGTTGGTCTTGATCTCAAAAGTCTTGTCGAAACACCAATTCTCGAAGAGATTCATGATATTACTGAGATCACATTTCATCCCTAGTAGAGAGTTGATTCAAAAATCTCACTCACTAATAATTAATGGGTCAACTTCAAACTGGAAAAAGGTGTCAAGTGACATTCTTCAGGGATCAGTCCTAGGTCTAGTGCTGTTCAATATCTTCATCAATGAGTTTTCATTAATGCTTAAGGTATGACAGTACATTTATCAAATTTGCTGATACAGAATTGAGGGGAATAGTAAACTCCTTAAAGAGTAGGATTAAAATTCAAAATGATATTGATAACTTGGAGATCTGAGCTAAAAACAATGGAATGAAATTCACAAAGGTAAAGTATTGTACATGGGATAGAAAAATCAAATGCACAACATGGAAGATAACTGGCTAGACAGCATTACTGCCAAGAAGGATTTGTGTAATCGTAGATCATAAACTTGACATGAGTCAACAGAGTGATGCTGTTGCAAAAAGGTCAACATTGTATTGGGTTGCATTAAAGGAAACATTGTATCCAAGACTTGGGAAGTTACAGTACCACTATACTGTGCACTAGTCAGACCCCCTGGAATGCTGTGTTCTGTTTTGGGCTCCACATTTTAAGAAAGATAATGAGAAATGGGAAAGAATTCAGAGGATATCAATTAAGATGATCAAGGGTCTGAAATGCAAGTCATCTGAGGAGAGGCTGATGGAACTCTGTGAATGTTTACCCTAGAGAAAAGAAGATTAAAGAGGGGACATGTTGACAATTTAAAAATATTTAAAAGGATGAAATAGAAAAGATGTCCTCCATTTCAAATGACAACGGGTCAAGAACTGATGGTTTTAAATTGCAGGCAGGGAGGCCTAAGTTAAACATTAAGAAAAGTACCCTAAGGGTTAGAAGAGTTCAACAGTGGAACACGCTGCCTAGGAACATTGTGGAATCTCTTTCCCTGGAACCTTTTTTAAAAAAAAAAAAATTGGACAGGCAGCTGTCAGGGATGCTTCAGGTACAGGATATCCTACCTCAGGGCAGGGGGTTGGATTAGATTATCTGATCGGTTCCTTCCAATCCTACAGTTCTGTGCTTCAATGCTCTGCTTTTGTTTTGACTTCAAAGTAATCAGGCTTTGGTCTACAAGGGTAATGTGCCAGCTCTATTCACTGAGGTCCATGCTGGTCTATCCCGCATTGCCCTGAAGGGTTTTAATCCCCAATACTGCAACCTATATTGTGAGAGAGTAATAGATGAACTAGTCGAGACATTTTTTATTGGCCAACTTCTGTTGGTGAGAGTACGCATGCATGCATGTTAGAGAGCCCTTCCTCAGTCATCTGAATCAAGATCAGGGACCTGTGTTCACTGCGTTCTTCCCATTGTCACTTCTGGGGAAAACACAGTGAACGCAGGTCCCTGATTAAAATGGCACATTCCTAGCAAGAGTAAAGGGAGAGTTAGGCTTAACTGTTCACATATATGTATAACCAAAGGCAGGCAGCTGATCTATGGGCTGTACCAAACGTGCGTCCGTGGAAAACGACAACTGTGTGATTTTAGTTTCAAAATATGTGGATTTGGATGCAACGTCCTTTTCTTTCATGCATGTTTTATATGGGAGTTGGCACGTTACGTTGTACATAGAAATGAAGATGATGACTCGGGTCTCTCTTCTGTCAACACTTACATGGTGTGTAACTCAACGTATTGTTTATTTATGGGAACATTCTTTTCTGCAGCTCTGTAAGCGCGGTGCAGGAGCCACAAGCGCATGAAAAGGATGGGGCTGGCCAAAATGAAGCCATCTACGTGCATTCTCCCAGCTCAGTGTGAGAGCACGGAGAAAATGAAGCCTGGCATGCAGGGAAACCTGACTGAAAGCACCTCTCACTTGTGTACGAAGCCAGTGATTCCCTTGTCTCCACATCTCCCTGCTCGCCTTCAGTGACAGGAAATTTGTCAGAAAATGATGGGCAAGAGGAAAAAAGTACACACAAATATTCAGAGTCAGTCCAAGGTAGGCCACAGCCACAATATGTTTCAGTTCCGTTAAACTGTCATAAAACACATACTACCAGTTGACTCTTAACTGAACCTCTGGTAGTTCCAAAAGAGAAAAGATAAGAATTTGAAGGGATCACAAAAAAACAAAAACATCTCACCCATCAACTGCATACTGAAATGTGTTTTCTCTTAGGCCACTTTTAGACGTGCCCCAAGGGTCGCGGATTTAAATAATTTGCCAGAGAAATGTCGCGCAGGTGGCATTTATTTATTTATTTATTTCAGTTTTCTTTTATTCCACAACCTCCCTGATCACAGAGCAGCTCAGGGCGGCTCACATACGTCATCAACAATTCACAATAAAACACAATTTACAATTTTAAATTCATTAAAAATACTAAAAATATACTAAAAATGCACTAAAAGGGCAGCACCAATCCCCCCCTCCCTTAACCCACCCCACCCTACCCGTCTGCCTCTCCAAAGGCCCGGTGGAACAGCGAGGTCTTATGCTGTCTTTGGAAAGAGGGTAGGTCTGGGGCCAGGCAGGCTTCCATTAGGAGGGAATTCCACAGTCTGGAAGTGGCCATTGAGGATGCCCTCCCCATCGTTGCAACCTGGGAAACCCAGGGGACTTTGAGTCGGGCATCCCCAGCTGACCGCAGGGAGTGCAATACGACCCGGGGCCTGAGGTGGTCCCGCAGGTAAGCAGGGCCCAGGCTGTTTAGAGCTTTATAGGTCATTACCAACATCTTGAATTAGGCCTGGATGATAATAGACAGCCAGTGCAGAGAATGGAGCACTGGTGTAATGTGCCCGCGATGACCCGTCCCCGTTAGGAGATGGGCCACCGCATTCTGCACCAGCTGCAGCCTCTGAGCCATCCCCAAGGGTAGCCCCACATAGAGTGCATTACAGTAGTCTAATCTAGAAGTAATAAAGACATGGCTGATGGTGGCCAGATCTGAGTCTGAGACATAAGGCTGCAGATGTCGCACCAGATGTAATTGGCAAAATGCTCCTCTCACCACCACCTCCAACTGGGAATCCAGATGGAGTTGTGAATCGAGGAGCACTCCTACTATGGACCTGAGTGGCTAAAGGGGGGCAAACCCCATCAATGACAGGAGTACCCCCTCAGCCCTACCCACCAAAATCACCTCAATCTTGTCAGGATTCAACTTCAGACAGCTCACCCTCATCCAGTCCCCCACAGCCACCAAGCACTGGGTGAGCACCAAGACTGCCAGGTCTGGGTCTGCAGAAAAAGAGAGGTAAAGTTGTGTATCATCGGCGTACTGAGACAATGCCTGCCGAACCTTCTCATGACCTCACCCAAAGGCTGCATGTACACGTTGAACAGGAGGGGGGAAAGAATAGAACCCTGATGGACTCCACACATGAGGTCCCAGGGAGATGAAGTATACTCCCCAAGAACCACACACTGATAGGGATGGGCGAACAGAACATGGTTCGGATGTTCGGTCATTCAGTTCGAAACCCGAGTTCGGGTTCGATGGTTCAGTTCAGCCAAGTTCGGTTTGGCCGAACGTGGCCGAACATTCAAAAATAGCAAAATCAAAACCGAAACCAAACCAAAACCAAAACCTACTTTTCGGCCCTGGAAAGACATTTTCCCTGCCTCCAAACTCATCTGAACTAGTCCAAACATGACCAAACTGTTCAGTAGTTCGAGAGTTCGGTTCGGACGTTCAAACAGACCAAGTTCGGTCCGAACTCCGGACATCTGAACTGCGTTCGCCCATCCCTACATGCTGAGTTCTCCTGGCCAGGAATGAGCGGAACCATTCAAGAACAGTACCACCTACTCGGGCCCGGTTCCACAGCTGGACTACCAACATCTTGTGGTCAACAGTATAAAATGCTGCTGACGGATATAATAGAATTAAAAGAGATGCTCTGCCCTGTTCTAATTCAAGGCACAAGTCCTCAACCAAAGCCACAAGTGCAGTCTCTGTGCCACACCCAGGATGAAAGATCAAGAAAATTGACCCAATCCAGTTGCCCCTGAAGCTGCTGAGCCACTACCTGTTCCCTTTTTAGGGAAGGTTAGAGACTGGCCAATGACTTCCTTCACTTCAAATTCTGTCTCTCCACCCTTACTTCTGCTATCTTCCTTGCTAGACAACACTACTATGCCTCCCGCATTGAGTCCTGTTCTCGGGACCCTCGCCGCCTGTTCTCTACCTTTGACTCCCTCCTCAAGCCTCCCTGTCCTCC
>QEPC01011413.1:314988-327864 GCA_003113815.1 Sphenodon punctatus
GGGGCTGTGTTTCTCTGTGTAATATACCAATAAACCTGTTGTTTTTGGATACCTGTCTCCTTCTCTCTCTTTCTATTTGGGGAGGGTACATAAACTGCTGTAGCGCGTACTGTCCTCAGCTTGATCCCTTGAACACGAGGGGACCCCCTAACTTGGCTAATTCCCCTAAATTTAAAGAGAGCAGATATTGGGGAACCAACCCCCCAATAATCTCACGTGGCAGGGGGTCTCGTGTTAACAGGGGAGTCAATGTCAAGAGAAGAGCACAAGGGTGGCATCTCTTTTAGAAGAGACGCCGCCCGCAAAAACTGATGCTCGTGCATTCTTTATAAGCCACATTTTAAAAATTCCTCAATATTGAGAAATTAAGTAGAAATTATATACCTTGATATTGAGGTATTTAAAATGTGGCTAATAAAGAATGTGTGAGCAGTAGTTTTCGTGGGCAGTGTCTCATCTAAAAGCCACCCATTCAACTTTTCTCTGGCAGATTACTTAAATCTGTGACCCCCGAGGCACGCCTAAAAGCGGCCTTAATCATCATGGGCTTGGAGACCACACATTTAAGTAGAGTCTGTTCATTGCCTGGTAGCTTCCTACAACAACAATGACCATAGCAAGGTCCTTTTCCTTATTCTTGTGACTGAGAATAAAGAACTCTTTTTGGTCAAGGTCCACCTGTTCCATGTTTGATACCATCAACAGCACTATATAGTCCAACTTGCAGGACTGAATTCCACATGGAGTACTTTAAGCTTGCACAAGTGTAAGTAAGGGAAATGTTCTTCCTGAAGGTTACTCCAATGACCTATTATAATTTAGAGTTTAGCTGCCATGTTGGACAAAGTATGAGTGAAACAAGAAATAAATTAGTTATGATGACAACTCTTATTGACCCTGCATTTGTTGGTAAGCATGTGAAAGTTTTCAAACTCCACAGAGAACTTCATACCAGCTGGAGTGGAAGAATAACACTGTAAAGCTCGAAAGTTGCACACACTTAACCAACAGAAGTTGTTCCAATAAAAGGAACACGTTTATATTGTCTTATATTGTAGGCAGGGATCTTAGGCAGGTTAACATCACTTTGCTGGACATTTTCCAGTTGCCACATTGCTTGGTGTATATAAAAACATTTTTTTGAAGTTTTTATATGTGCTTCTGAATGGCCCTTTTCACAGACACTCTAACACAGATAAAATGGGTGTTACATTTTATTATACATGTTGCAGGGCACCCATAGAGCACTCCTGCTGCCCTGCAACGTGTATAATAAAATGTAACACAAATTTTATCAGTGTTAGAGTGTCTGTGAAAAGGGCCAATGTGATGTTCCTTTCATCATTGCTATGACATGACTAAGAAGGAAAAGCAACATCAAATGAAAAAGGAGCACATATCCTGTAAAAAGGGGAAGTAAACCCAATCTTGTCAGGAACACAATAAGATCTGCAAGTGGTTGGAGCAGCTCTATAGTTAAGGTGGCTTGCACGCTGTTAAAATCACAAACATTCTACTTGTTATAATCAAGATGTTTTATCCAAGATTATTTATCCTGAAATTTTGTAGGGTGGGTCACTTAGGAGAAGGGTAGTGTCTGTCCAAATTTCAGACAGATAAGTTAAAAAACAGATGAGTTATAAGAATTTGAACATTAGAGTCAGAAGGGTTTTTTTTTTCTTGATTTAGTTACCATTTCTCTTGACAGGGAAAAGTGTCTTTAAATTTATTCACCTGGAGGTGTAGAGGTGTCAGAAAATTCAAGTGTACATTCTGGTCATTTCCTGAGATTGGATTTTTAAAATCAGTCATGTATTTTTTTTTAAGTTCAATGTTTTTTCTACTCCCTTTCTTAACGATAGGTACAAATTTGCTAGTCTCCATTCACTAGTTACCATGTCTAAATTAATGGATTTATTAAATATAGTTACCTGGATCATTTCTACTTAATAAATATTGTAGCTAACGGGTCTGAAATTTCATGTGCTTAGTTCCTTCAATATTCTTGGATGCAGATTATCTGGACCTTCTGATTTGAATACAGCCCCACTAGCCCCTATCATAGGCTAGTGCTAGCCGCACATCATAAAGGGCCAACAGTTCTCCCAAGCTGTGCCATGCCACACCCCTTTCCCTTTTCAGAGAAAGGACTCCAAAAGGAGGCCCGGCTACTACCTCCTCAGCAGTAGGGTGCGGCGCCTCATATTTTCAATGCAATACGCAGTTCACTCACATGTCATCCCAGTGTTCACAGTTTATCAATACAATTTCTCTCTCTGCCTGTTGGCTCAATCACCAATGCTGGAGCCAATATCGGTTTTCTCACTGCGGGACTTGAGGCCTTGATCTGACCTCCATCTCAACGCACAGCCAGCCCAGTCCACCAGTTTATATACCGGTTACACATTTACAAGTCTCATGTAGATCATGCATAGTTATTTTACACAGTTTACTATACCATATTTCCATTTCCTTGGGTCAGCTCATTCACCTACCCTGCCTGTACATTCCCATAGCTTTTAATGTTTCCTCAAGGCAGCCGGCTCCACTGCCTCCACTCTACCCCTCAGGGAACTGTCCACATTTTATCTTGGTCAAAGCACCGGCTCATCTCCTTCACCCTGCACTCTTCAGCCCATATTGCCCCTTAGAGCAGCGAGACCCCCTTCTGGGGTGAAACGCCAGCCCACCCGTCTCTCTGGACCTCCCAGCTCTGGGACCCTTATAGCCAGACCACTCCAGCCTACAGTACAACGTTTACATTCATTTAGCGTCCATGTAATATGCACAATTTATATTCCCAAGGCTCTCATTTTGATTGGTGGCTGGCTCAGCCACCTTCACACTACCACCAATAATCCTGTTAGGGTACCGGCTCCATTGTCTACCCTGTCCCCCATGTGTCAGGTTGGTCCTAGTCTTAATTCCTTTAGGGTACCAATTCAGCACTCCTCTGTTGCCCTTTGGTCCACTCTAGGGTGTGAAATCCCTTCTGTCACTTGAGAAGGAGTGGGAGCCAGGCCCACCCAGTCTTTCCTGGCTCCCAGTCAAGGGCCCCTTTGCTTTGGGTTACCACCCACTGATTTGGGACTGTCTCTTCCTATCATTGATCTTTCCCAAGACTATCACTCTAGTGGATCTAGGGAAGCTATTCCCTCTTCTGCCAGTGACTTTCCGGAATCCCCTTGGGCCATGAAAGAAGCTCTTGGCTTCCTCACCTCTCTGCAGAGGGCCACATTCTCTGTTATTCACTTTTTCAGGCCATCAGACCCCTTCAGAGACACCATTAAGCTCTCATTCTCTTTCAGAAGAAAGTCAGTCTGTGTCACTATCTGTTGGACCGTCTCAAGGGCCTTTATGTCTTCGGGGCAGGTTTGCTTTGCCTGTCTCAATTCCTTCCCTTTTATTTCTGTCATGGTAGCTTGTTCTCTTTTCTCAGACCCTGGGCCATCTCTATTGCCTTCACCCTGCCTGTGTCTTACTTTCTGATCCTCTGAGAAACTTGAAGCTGTCTCTTGGGTTCTATTTCTCCCTTATCCCTTTCACTAGGGGGCTCTGTCTCTTCCTGTGCTCTCTCCTGTCTGGAAACGCCCTCCTCTGGTGCCCTTCCTTCTGGTACTGCCATTATTCTGGCACCTCCTGTTAATTTCTCTAGCCTTGTGTTTTGGCAATGCCTTTGCAAGTGCCCTACTGTGTTACATCCTCAGCACCTTTTTTCCAGGGCTGGTTCCTCCACCTACACACTACCCTGGGGTGTCCTAACTTCCTCAGTTCCAAGGGCTGGTTTCTACACCTGTATCCAACCCTAGGTTGTTAGAGGAAAAGCCCTAAGAAAGGAAAAGAAATGGAGCTGACACGCCCTCTTTCTCATCTCTGTGGTTTAATAGGGTTGGGACTCTTTGTTCTCTTGGCCCCAGAATTCATACATAGCTCATCTCAGGATTGCCTGAGTCCATTCCCCCTTTCCCCAGTTAAAGGGGCACCACCTCCAGAGGTGGCCCCACTGTTCACATGTATAATGAGTCTTTGGGGTAGCTCTCTAGCAGGGGCCCCAGTACCTCTTTTCCCATGCTGTCTGACTCTCTCAGCTCCAGTGGGGTTCTCCATAGCCCCATCGCTTGGGTGCACTCCTCTTGCCTGTCCCCATCATAGCACTGCAGCTCAGGCTCCACCCAGCCCCACAGGGTGGATGGTTGTCTGCATCAGTGGAGCAGCCCTCTGGTTGCCACGTTGCTTTGCTGCAGTTCAATCCTCCTGGGGAGCTTCCAGGTTCAATTGTCCATTTGTCTCTTTCTCTCACTGTATTACTAGGTGCAAATCTCCAGTGACTCTCTTGGTAGTGCAGCCTTGGGGTGTCTGGATCACGAGAAGTAATAGTTCCACTCTATTTGGCACTGGTCATATATTATCTGGAGTACTGTGGCCAGTTCTAGGCACTGCATTTTAAGAAGGACATTGACAAATTGAAACAGGTTCAGAGGAGAGCGACAAAGATGGTCAGGGGTCTGGAAACCGAGTCCTATGAGGAAAGGTTGAAGGAGCTGGGTATGTTTAGCCTGGAGAAGAGAAGACTAAGGGGAGACGTGATAGCCATCTTCAGCTATTGAAGGGCTGTCTCACACAAGATGGAGCAGACTTGTTCTCTGTTGCTCCTGAGGGCAAGACGAGAACCAATGGGCTGAACTTACAAGAAAGCAGATTTCAGGTAAACATTTGGAAGAACTTGCTAAGGCTAAGAGCTGCTTGACAGTGGAACAGACTGCCTAGGGAAGTGGTGGGCTCTTCTTCGCTGAATGGCCATTGTCAGGGATCCTCTAGCTGTGGATTTCCTGATTTGAGCAAGGGGTTGGACTAGATGACCTCTAAGATTCTATGATCTCTGCTTCCTTCCCCCGACTCACTATCAGTCAAATCAATGAATGGGAGAAGGGCCAAATAAAAAAACAGCTGAAGGCCAGATTTGGCCTAGAGGCTCCTAACCCTGGTCTATGGCCATAGCTATTATTTGAGAAACAGATTCATATTTTGACATGTAAATGGCTTTTTATTTGTTGGCCAGCTGTATAAAATAATCATATTAGTCACGGACACACATATTAAAAAAAAATGAAAAGGAGCTCATCAAGCCCATTGAGTCTTCCCTGCAACTCAGACTGCCCCCAGGCATTATTATATATAACTCTATGCATTTCTGAATTTCCAGAAGTTTTCCTATCAAAATGCTACTCAGATGAGTTTGACTGTTCCCAGTGTAATGGATATTAGGTTTTCTCTAGCTGTTCCTGTAATATCTGTGACATAGGAGTTAAAAAACCAAGCTCCATAGCCCACAGGAAAGGGCTATATACACCTCTTTACATGGAGTGGGCGAACCACCTAAAATAAAATAAGAGCCATTCTGAATCTTTCTTTCATTCTTCACTCATGATCAAAATTGACCTTAGTAACTAAAACCCACAAAGACATCCATCAGGGCAACCAACAGCTAGCTAGAAAGTGATGTGGCAGGATAATGAGATGAACATCACATTGCAGCACTCCCAAGGCTCTTTCTTGTCCTAAGATTCACCCATTGTTCAAATCATTCGTCTAGATATTTGAGCAGACATGAGTCAAATTCTCCAAGCTGTTTGACGACTCAGTAGAGAAAATGAAAGGATACTGAGGTTATGGATGTTTATACATGTTTGTATTTCATTTGAAACTTATTACAATAACAATCTTGCCATTGTCTCCAATAACTGAGGCATAATGTTGCAGAGTGTGTCACTGTAAGAAGGTGGAAAAGACTCCCCACCCTTTCCCTTGTTAAGGAGTGGAAACAAGTTTGGTACATTGGTGAAATGGATGGAATAACTTGAACAAAGATAAACTCCAACTCTGTTTCAACAGGGAGGCATGATCATGGAGTTTCCATGCAGGACATGATGCCAGGAATACCCACCCAGCTCTTTCCACCTCTACTTGGCTCCCTCAAATAGTCATGGGCAAGTCTCTTCACCTCCTCTGTTTGACCGTTGCCATCTGTAAAATGTGGACAATGCTACATATCAACTAGGGATGAAACAAATATTTGATGCAAATATGTTATCCACTAACTTCAACTGCTTCAAACCAATCCAATACAGTAGCTATTTAGTCTGCTTTCCCCAGATATCCATTTAGGATGTTTCAGTTTTGGATGTTCCATTTATTCAGCTGTTCAGTACAGTTATTTGGTTACTTCATTTCAGCTACTGTGTATGTGCAGTACTGCTAAACAGTGCCAAAAATAAAGAACAGATTAATATAAGAACATAAGAAGTGCCATACAGGGTTAAACTAATGGTCCATTGAGCTCGCACCCTGTTTACAACAGTGGACAGCAGGTCACAATGGCAAGGCTGGCTGGTGGGTGGGAAGCAAGGTGGGGCCAGAAGTGGGAGGGGCCAAGTCAACTTTCAAGTTAATATGAATGTTTACAACCTCGGTTCCCCATGTGTAAAAAAACAGGAATGGGTGCATTTCTCCCTGTGCTCCCCTCATCTTTGTCCTTCTTCGACTGTAAGCCCACTGGACCAGGGACCTGTCTGCCAACAACTGTAAAGCACCAGCCAGGTACACTGTTGGCACTATATAAATGCATAATAATAATAATATGCAATCAAGAAAAAAAAAGCCACACTGAATACAGGTCTTGGACTCAAGGCATGGGTTTATTAACCAAACACACAGCATTAACCAAACGGTCTCACACACACCCAAACACAACCAAAGACACACACACACAAACCAGCCAAGAACTCAAACAACAAACTCTCCTCCTCCCAGCCAAGCACCTCAAAGGGTTTCCCATACACTCCATATACAAACACTCACACAGGTGAATCGCTTGTACAGCAAAGGCACTCAACGGCCTTGGAGACGTGCAAACTGTTCAATTGTCCTGTGGTTGAAGTCAGGTATTCGTTGGATCAACCTTTTCTCTATTGACAACATCACCAATGCATTCAGTCTTTCTGCTGTCATTGTGTTCCTCAGGAAAGTTTTTATTTTCTGTAGAGCTGAGGAAGACCATTCAGATTCCACTGTTGTCATTGGTGTTGTGATGACAATTCTCACTAGATTCAAAGTTTCGGCAAAGCTGTCCTGAAGATTGTTGTCCAGCAATGTATGAAGTAGCTCTGAGGCATCCTTCATACCATACAAGTCTTTCTTATCATACAAAACAGAAAGGTCCATCCTCAGTCTGTGTTTGTGTAGCATAGGGTAGGCATCCATGGTTTCATTCAATGCTCATGTTGGAAAGCGTTGGTTGTGTGCTGCAAAAGGAGGCCCCGGTAATAATGTTGTGCTTACTAGGTGCTTTGTGAATGCAAATCATCCCTTTGCAAGTGAAATTATGATATTGCAAACTAACAATGCACAGGATAGGGTTGTTTTTTCCCCAAAACTTACCAGGTTTCTGAAAGGATGAGACCTCCTGTTCACTCTCTAGTCTGACTGACTCTGATCTCTTCCCCCTCCCCTCTAGTGAGCCTAGAGGGAGGTGCAGGGAAGAGTCAACAACAACAAATCTCTTTATTGTACTGGCCATCGGCCATGACAAACGACTTTACACAATGTATAGTTCATGGATCATAAATGACTGAGATAAATAATAAAACAATTCAAATTAAAACATCTGGGCTAAACACCCTGTCTACAGCCACATTTTACAGAAATAAATCCAGAAGGGAAGAGTCAGCTCTTCCCCCCCCCCACTCTGGTAGAGGAGGGGCCAGAGCATTTTGAAAAGATGCCCAGACACCCCCCCTAAGCCTTGCTGATTGACTGGGTTTCTCCATAGGAACCCAGCCAAGGAGCACATGGCACCTCCCCCACTCCCTCCCCAATCCCCCAGAAAGCAGTGTGTTTCTGGGTCGATGCCCAGTGCATGCCTTTTGAGGGCTTGGGAGACATTCTCTAAGTCCCTGCCTCCCTTTAGCTCTCTGGCGAGGGAGTGGGGGGGAGCAGCCCAGCATGAGGAGAATGATTGACTCCCCTGGCCCTCCTCCCCTTGCAGAGTTCTCTCCTGCAGGGTTTGTTTACATATGACTCATCCTGCTCTCTAGCTGGAGAGTTACAATGTAATCAAAGCCTGAGACAAGTGGGGAAATTGACTGTGCTGTCTCTGGATCAGCTGAGGAGCAGTTTCTGGCTCCCCAGCAAGCATGGGCCCATGGGGGGGGGACACCTGAGGGGTTTGGGAGGGGGCACCTGCCCCAATGCCCTGTGGAAGGGGCCGCCCCAGTTCTCAATATTGAAATCCATGGCCACCGTGTGCATGCATGTAGTATAGGAGTTCATTTTGGAAGTGCCTTTGAAAAATGTGGTAGTTTTCAAATGCTTCTCCATCACAGATTCAATGTTGCCAATCAGATCAACCAAGGCTCTAAACACTCCTGGGTTCAAGGAGTCCTCAGTCTCATCATGGCCACGTAGTGCGAACTCAAAAGCACCACATAACTGAATACAATCAATTATTTTTGAAAGAATGTACCAGTTGTTGTCAACTTCCTCATTGTGCCTTCTAACGCTCACAAGGTAACCTTCATCCAGTTGTGCCACTATGTTGGTCTTACCAATGCTGCAAGCTTGAAGCAGTTATCAATATGACCTTTGCATTCATCATGCTTCTTTATCTTTATGGACCTGCCTGCTGTCATTCTCATCGTAACCAAGCCAAGTACGTGCACTTGAGACCTCGCATCTTCATGAATGTTAGACCCCTTGTCTCTACATCTGTTCCCCTTCCTAAGTCTCTCCCCCAGCTCCTATCACTCAGATTGTAAGCCCTAGGGGCAGGGACCATGTCTGTTTTATTACTTTGTAAAGTGCCAGGTACACTGCTGGTGCTATATAAATGTTTGTTAATAATAATAATAATAATCTTCTCAGCTAGATGCTTTAAGTCCTTCACTCAAGTCTTGGTCCATGTCACCTCACCCCCGAACAGCAAGCATGAAAAACAAGACAATGCAGTCTTGGAAATGCTGCCACATAGTCACTTCTTCTCATACCACGCTGTGCTGAACTGGTGTGTGTAGTCCTTCCCTCTGTCATGGAAAGCTTGTGGAAGCTGAAGTGCTGGATGGTCAGGTCCCAGTTCTTTCACCTGACATTTTTCAGCATAAGAGAGCTGTGAGAACGGCTTTGCCAGCATTGAATCCATGGTGTTCATTTTTAGTGGCTCTCTTTGATGCTTCTGTCCTGCAAAGTAAGAGAAGATTTTAGGGAATTGTATTGCAGCGAGCTTTGAGCCATCATTATGCACTGTACTACAATGGGTGCAAAGACAAGTCCTGAATGAAAGCATAGCATGTTACAAACACACACCTTTCCCCCTTGGAAATGATATGCAGAAGTGAAGTTGCTAGAACACTCTGGAGATAAATCATTAAAGTGCATTCCAACTTGCAGCAATGTCTCTTGGAACCCTCCTCAATGTACACTCTGTTCTTCAACAAAGTCCCTTGGAACTAGGTTAGCAATTGCTTGGCAGCAGTGACTCCTGATCCTTCTGCTTCTGCTCACAACAGACAAACAAACAGAAAGGTCAGTTTGTCTCCGAGAAGTCATGACCACCACGCAATAGAAGTGGCAAAGAGAATCCCACTCATGATGGCTACTTTTTGAAAAACACCATAAATTGTATCAGTAAATCTGCAAGCTTGCTCCTCCACATACACTTTTCTGCACCCCACCATGGAAAAAGAGTTACCTGCTTCTGTAGGTGATCTTCAGAAACACTTTGCTAGATACCACTTTTTCTCTATGGGTAGGTGTCCGCTGTTGTAGATTCTACATAAATGTTAGAGAGTAAATTAGATTGACAAAAATTTGGACCCCAGCAGCTAGGGGTGAGCGCCAGGCCCCCATGTCATTTTCGTGTTCATTATTCAAAAATGTAGGTTTTGTTATCGTTAACGACAATGTCATTTTTCTTTTCATTATCATTTTTGGTATCATTTTTAATATATTTTTGTTATCGGTATCAATATCGGTATTGGTATCGATATTCGTTATTGTTATTGATATCGGTACCATTTCAAACAAAGATTTTATTTTTGGTATCAGTATCATTATTGAGTCCTGTGCATAACTAATATTTATCTAAATCTAAGGGAAGACAGGGGAAGGGGAAAGGAAAACTATCTATTATCTAATCAATTATCTATATAACTATTCTAATCTAATCTATAGGTTTATAATATATATAAGATAAAATGTAGGGTATGAGGAAGGAAAGGTATTGATGGGAATACCTAATAAATAAATTAAATAATACAATGAGGGCTAGGGAGGATTTTTTATGTGCAAGCACTACAGTTCAAGCACTACAGTTCTGTGCAGTAATGTGTGCATGTGCTGCTGTGGCTACCTGGTCAATAGCTTCTGCAGCCAGTATATAGATCAGGCCAGGACTGCGGGCAGCTCCACCGCCTGCAATCTTTCGCTGGCCAGTGATTTGCTGGCTGTGCTGAGGCAGGCTCCTCCCCTGAAACTCCTCCCCCCAGCCCACCTTACCTCCCTTTAATGTAGAAAATGGGCGGTATTGCTAAGCACCTAGCTGCCGCCTATTTTGGCTGAGTTCCACTCATGGAACTCAGCTTTAGGGTTCACAAGCCCCTCCTCCCTGCCCTGAGAGAGAGATCCATGCAGCAGTGAGATAGCGCCCAAAGCATGCACTCTCTCTATGTTGTTGTTGGGAGCTGACCTCCCCTCCCAGTAACACACACACACCGACAGCCCAGCCTCACTAAGACTGGGGGGGGGAGGAGGAGGAGGCGGCGGAGCAGAGCTAAATGTGACACTGCTGCTGCATCACACAGGAGAGAGCCTAAGGGAGGGGTGGGGGGGAGGAGCCAAGCCAGGGGAAGGAAATGCGCCACCGCTGCGGTGCTGTACTGTAGTGTAACTGACTGAGTCCAGATGGGGTGTATGCACAGGAAGCGCACAACGTGCAGCAGACTCTCTGCGAATTTGCCTGATTTCTAATAGGGAGAAAGCGGCTGCAGCACCATTGCAAGCCTCCAGGGAGTGCTGGGAACCAGGCTGGCTTACGCGGTGCTGCCTGCAGTGAGTCAAAGGCCGCTGAGGGCTGCTGACCAGTCCTGGGGGTAGTTGGGGGGGTGGCCGCCCGGCCACCCATTTATAGAAACCGCCACTGCACAATGGGTAAAGAGAGATGTACAGGCCAGGAGGTGCTTCCCCAGTCTTCCCTAGAGCAAACCCCTGCAGTCGCCACTCCTTGGGTTGGCAGGGAGGGCTGTTCAAAACGTGCAGCCCTTAATCCTCAACCCGGGTGTGTGGGCTGTTGGCACAGGTCTCTCCATGCTCTGTGTCAACTCAAGGACTGTCCACATGGAACAGGACACTAGGGATAATGCCGGCAGACCAGGATCGGGCCTGGGGAGAGCTGCCACCAACAGCTGATGGAGTAGTGCTTCTGGGGGCTCCCCTTTGGCTGTTTAGTGTGCACAGCCAGTGCACCAAACAGCTGATGAGGGGCACTCCTGAGGGAAGTGTCAGATGCCTTTTGAAAGTGCCCTTTGAAAGAGTCATGGAGCTGTCCTAGGCTGCTGTCACTGCCATGGGGCTGCCTCACTGTCAGTTTCAAAGTCAGGGCATCTCTTTCCCCTCTCCAGCACCTCCCAGCTGAGAAGTACTAGAGAGGGGGGGGAGCAGCCCTTGAAATTGACTGGAAGCCAGGCCACTGCTGTGGGGCTCAGTCCCAGTCAGTTTCAATGTCCAGACACCCCATCCCCCTCTCCAGCACTCCCAGTTGGAGAGCACCAGGGAGCACCCATGCCAAGTGACAGCTAGTCAGGGCCACTGCCATGTGTCTGCCTGGTCCTGGTTGTCACTCTACAAGTCCAGGCGCTGCTTTCCCACCATCTGTGCAAAGTGACATCTAGCTGGCCTGCGGAAAAAGCCCAGGCCATCTGGCTGTCACTTTACAGCTTACTTACCATCTGCTGGTCGCATCCCTGGAGCTGGTTTCCTGCCGGGCTCTCCTCTCCTGCCGTGCGGATTGCTGCTGCCGGGGGCTGTGAGACACCTGTGGAGGGAAGAGACGTGAGGGGAGATTGACAGGTTCCTGGATCCCCTCCCCCTCCCTCCCGTGGCGTCGGTGGCTGGAAGTGCCAGGGGATTTAAATCTCACACCGGCGGCTGCACTGTATCCAGCTTACTTACCATCTGCTGGGCGCATCCCTGGAGCTGGTTTCCTGCCGGGCTCTCCTCTCCTGCCGTGCGGATTGCTGCTGCCGGGGGCTGTGAGACACCTGTGGAGGGAGGAGACGTGAGGGGACATTGACAGGTTCCTGGCTCCCCCTCCCCCACCTCCCGTGGCGTCGGCGGCCAGAAGTGCTGGGGGATTTAAATCTCACACTGGTGGCTGTGCCGCTGGTCGCGAGCTGAAGGGCCGCGGCCTTTGGCCGCGGCCCTTTGGGGTCTGGAGGGGGAAAGTGGGAAGTCAGAGGGGGAGGTAGAGAAGGGAAAGCAAGAGGTGGCAGTAACCCAGGCTGCCCCTATTATCCCTTTTGGGAATATAAATAGGGGTTTGGAGGGGGGATTGATATTAAGGAAAGAAAGTGGAGGGGGATTGCCTATTGGGGGTGTGCCGGGATGGGCGTTAGTAAAAGAGGGAGGGGATGAGAGTGAGGAATATAGTATGACCGCTCATGTGGAGTTGGTGGGACCACCTCCCCCCGGTGAGAGAGGGGTGGAGGTGGTTAGTTTTTTCCTGGTGGCAGCAGGGGATGTTGTGACGATGTGTGGGATCTGCCCCGTTGTTGTGGGGGAGATCACAGAATGGGACATTGGTGAGTCATAAGGGGGTGGGGTTGAGAA
>QEPC01011413.1:339233-354533 GCA_003113815.1 Sphenodon punctatus
TAATACAATACAATAATAATAATAATAATTAATATAATGTTTATTAATATGCAAAATCCTGCCCTGACATGTGCGAGAGAAGTCATGGCAGATTCCCATTCACACTGGCTCTTTTCCCATCCGCCGGCTCCTCCAAGCTGCCACGGCTCTCTCATCCCTCCCACCACTGCTACCGCCGCCGCAGGTGGGAATGCAGCCTATGGTATGAATGAACAAAGCATGGGAACTCTATCAATGGATAGAGGGGAAAGCAATGAAATAAGGAGGGGAAAGAAATGAAATAAAACAATCAATTAAAATAAATGACTTGTAAGTGGAAAATGGATGAACTGGCTGAAAATAAAAATGGGTGAGAATTTAAGGGATTATTTGACTTGCTCTAATTCTATTTCTGTAGAATCATAGAGCTGTATGGCTGGAAGGGACTTCAAGGGTCATCCAATTGAACCCTCAATACTGGGTCATATATAGAATATTGTCATATATTTTAAAGGGAATCTAGCTGGTCTTACTAGGGAGTTCTTGTCATTTAAAGCCAGCAGTGTGGCAGCTGGGGCATACCCAGTGTCATCAAAGTTTCAGTGGAAAGACCTCCATTGATCTCAGTGGGTTTTAGTTAGATCCGTGGAACTGAAGCATTGCGGAGACTGAGGACGCTATCAAAGTGATGAGTCAAGGAGGTATATTGAGATACAGGAGGTTGTTACAGCCGTAAATGAGGTTGGAAGGCTCATGAAGAGATGCTGGGTACATCTGCCTGGGCCTGGGGAGTGAGAAACCTATTGAAACCTGAAGCCACAAGCAAGGAGGAAAGGTCCAAATGGACACAAAAGCCTGATATCTGGTGGTATTATTCTTACTCTTATTCTCAATGTCAGTAGGGACAATTCTTTGCCACTCAGTGTTATCATAAATCCTGTTAAGTAAACTACAGATGTTCAATCCTGACCAATTAATTAAGTCCTGAAACCATGATGGTCTATAGTGTCTGCCTCAGTTCTTGTCCCAGGAACCATTCTGATGATTACCTCTTTCTAAAGAGAGCCATCCCTTTGCCGAAACACACTTTGTACATTTTGGTTGAATCTTGTAGATCTCTACATTCTCCAGCTTTGGAACAATTAATTATTATTATTATAAGCATTTATATATGGTGCTTTACAGAGACTAAAATAGACACAGTCCCTGTCCAAGAACTTACAATCTAAAGACAGGGGGAGGCGAGACAGGGAAGGGGGAACGGAGGGAGAGACAAGGGATGCAACATTCACGAGGATGCGAGAACTCAGGTGCACGTTCTTGGCTTGGTTACAGTAAATAGGAGTTTGCAGATAACCGGTAGGGAATAATTCTGGGTGGGGATTATTAGCAGGAGTTAGGAAGGGCAGAGCGGAAGCGGTGGGTTTTGAGGAGGGACTTCAAGGTGTGGAGGGTGGGGGCCAGGCGGACGAGGGCAGGGAGGGAGTTCCAGGCGTGTGGGGCAGCGAGGGAGAAGGGACGAAGGCAGTTCGGGGAGCAGGGGAGGGTGAGGAAGTGGATGGGAGAGGATACTGCAGATTCAGTATTTCGCACAACTTAGTTTTCATCTGGATCATTCAGATTCCAATGAGTACTACTCATTTCAGTGGGTATTGTGATTGCTCCATTTAACTAGGCCCAGTTGACATTAGCTGAGGATCTGGCTAACTAAACGAGTATAGAACGGTATCCCAATTACCTTTTGTTCGATTATCCGTTTTTGTCGGTCTGTAGCCTTCATTTGTTTTTTTGTTTCATTCAGTCCATTTGTTTTGGGTGGTTTGTCTGGTTCCATCTTTTTCCCCACCCATGCTCATTGTCACTGAAGGAAACAACCAAAACCTGGGAATGAACAATACATTTTTTTTTTAACAAACCCAAACAAAAAGAGCCAGAGTAACCGAAATTGCAAAAACTCGGCTGCTCAACAAATGTCATCCAGTTGACTACAGACTACCCAAAGTTGCACAAAAGAACCCTGAACACACGTTTGTTCTGCTACCTGTTTGAGATCTAAGTGATATGCATTTACTCCCACTGAAGGGATGAAGAGGAGATGTTAGCACTTCATTGTGCTCCTGTCAGGATTAGTTTGTTAACCATCAAAGATCTGGAATATTTCTAAGAGGCTCATGTCACCCATGTGTGACCCTTGCAGAGCCGTGTACTCTGCAGCACCTTTGCCCCAGTGCGGGTGGATTGGGAGGACAGAGTTTGCAGCTTTCCCTCACACTTTCCTCCCCCCCCCCCCCTTAGCAGAGTTTATGTCTCCGCCTTGTCCTTCTCAAGCAGTTTTTGGTGTTTGTTATATTTCCTGTATGTACGGAATGTGTGTAATAAGCCTGCAGGAGTCTGAATACACAGTGACCGTGCCCAGCAGCCTTTCAGAATTCTGCATTTGATACCTTCCTTTTGGTGTGATCATGCTCTGGTCTTGGAGCCCGTGTGATCACTCCAAGAAGCTGTGTACCTTGGCAGGCACGGAGCTCTCAGTTGTAGCATGCAGTCACCACTTTGCTGACAACCATCTGCTCGAGAGCTCACTTTTTCCTCCTATTCAGCCCAGTTAAAAGTGGAATATCAACAAGCGCCGATTTCTGCAGGGACAGTGGAAAAGTTAATAGGGGAGTTGAAGTCATACCAGCTTTGTGTGAAAATCCTCAAGCGTTCCCATTATTTATTTATTTATCTTTTCTGCTTTAATTAATATACCTGAAATATGCAACATTTTAAAAAGCTAAACTAGGATTATTAATCTTTTCCTCCTCACCCCTCTATCCTCCTCTCCTGGATGCACAGGCAATATCTATAGGTCTAATGTAAAAGATGCACAATTTTGTGCTCTCATTCTTATGACAGAAGGGATAAGAATTATACTTTGTTCCAATGTTGTGTGCGCATGCATGCGAATCATACTACGGTATGACAAGAGCAACAAAGGACCTGGTTGGGCTCCCTTCTGATGGTGCAGTACACTCATGCACCGCAAAAGAGTTCCTAATTTAGGTTACAACAGAACACAATGAGCCAGACACTCAGCTAGTGTAAACCTGTGCAGCTCCACTGACTGCTGATTTATCCCAGACTGACCTTGCCACAGTGACCCATGTCCTGGTGACTACAAGACTAGATTATTGTAATTCTCTCTTCTATGGGCTTCCAGAAGTGCTTCTCCATCACTTGAAGCTTGTTCAGAATACGGCTTACTGGTTTGGGCATGTGCAATCATATTGCACCCACCATGAATTCTCTGCATTGGCTGTCTGTTAGGGGTGTGCAACAGGCCCCCATGTCTTTCATTTTTCATCATCATTTTCATTATTCAAAAATATCATTTTCATTATTGTTATTATTGGTATTGGTATCGGTACCATTTCAAATGAAGATTTTATTTTTGGTATTGGTATTGTTATCGATTCCTCTATGCAACTAATATCTATCTAAATCTAAGGGAGACAAGGGAAGGGAAAAGGAAATCTATCTATTCTAATTTAATCTATATCTATCTATCTATATATAGACACACACACACTCTATGCTACATTACCTATATATAATGTACAGGGGGGAGAAGGGCAGGGAAAGGGAGAAGGTAAAATGTAGGGTATGAGGAAGGAAAGGTATTGATGGTAATACAATGAGGGCTAGAGAAATTTTTTTTTGCTTACAAGCACCACAGTTCTGTAAACACAACCTGACAAGCAGAGCTCTCACAGAACACAGAGAAAAAGCCTGGCCCTCCCATTATAAAGGGTTGCAGTGCCCTCTCCCAGAGCCCCCCTGATTGGTTGTGGGAGGCAGCAGACATTGAGCAATCACAGAGTGTCATGAGACTGCTGGGGCCTGCTTGCGCTACTCATTGGCCAGCGATACATCCATCAGATACTGCTGAGCTGCTCGCCCCTCCCAATACAGGCACAGTTCAATAGTTCAGCCCTGTTTAGGGCTCTGAGATGTCTGCTCCCTCCTCCCCTCTCCACATTTTTCCTCAAACCCAACTGCCACAGCACTAACAACAACAACGATAACGACATTGTCACCTTCATTATCGTTATCATTGTTATTGTTATTCTCGGTTGTCATTTTCGTTATTGTAATAACAAAAACAAAAATTACAATTTTCGTTATTGTAATAACGAAAACGACATGCACACCCCAGTGTCTGTAGAGCAGTGGATTAAATTTAAGATTACACTGTTGGTTTTTAAGGCCCTGAATGGCACAGGCTCTGGCAAAATTCAGCTTCAGGGGCATCTGGATCACATTGGCTTTCTGGATCCCTTGCAATCCAGCTTTTGTCCGGGTTATGGCACTGAGACTGTGCTTGTGGCCTTAGTCAATGACCTTTGTCATGAATTGGATCAAGGACACTTATTAGATCTATCAGTGGCATTTGACACAGTTAACCATGAGATGCTGGTGACCCGCTTGTGGGACTGAGCCAGGGGGGGGTGGGACTGTTCTTCAGTGGTTCCGCTCATTCCTGGCTGGAAGAACTCAGCGTGTAGTCCTGGCGAACTTCTCTTTGTCTCTCCAGGGCCTCACTTGCGGACTCCTGCAAGGTTCCATTCTGTCCCCTCTCCTGTTCAACATGTATATGCAACCGCTGGGTGAGGTTGTGAGGGGATTTAGTGTCATCAATATGCTGATGACACCCAACTCTACCTCTCATTTTCAGCTGACTCAGGTCCTGCAGTCTGGATGCTTATGTGGTGTTGGACAGCCATGGAAGACTGGATGAGGGTAAGCTGTCTGAAGCTGAATCCTGAAGAGACAGAAATGGGGAGGGGGAGCTGGGGAGGGGAAACTCCCATCATTTATGGGGTTTGCCCTCCCCTAGTTCCTCAGGTTTGGAGTCTGGGGCTGCTTCCCAACTTGCAGCTCTGCCTGGATGCTCAGGTGGTGGCTTTGGCTATGAGCACGTTTTGTCAGCTGCACTTACTACGGCAGATACAGCCGTACGTATCAGACTCTGACCTGGCCACTATCATCCACGTTTTCATCACCTCAAGATCGGACTATTGTAATGTACTTTATGTGGGGCTACCCTTGGTGATGGGTCAGAGACTGCAGCTAGTGCATAATCCAGCGGCCTGTGTCCTGCTGGGGACAGGTTGCTGGTAACATAAAACACTGGTACTTCGTGCATTGCACTGGCTGGCTATAGTCTTCCGGGTCCAATTCAAGGTGCTGTTTTTGATCTATAAAGTCCTATACAGTCTGTGTAGAAGGGGGGGGTTCCCCCCAGGGCTGCACAGGGTGCTGGGGTGTCTCAGGGGAATTAGCTCTCCCCCTGCTATGCGGTGTCTGCCTCGAGCCAAGGCAGAACCCCTGCCTTCCAGGCCGGGGGTATCCTCCTAGGACACAAACTGCACAGTCCAGAGGATCTTTCCTTATAGTCCTTTATTGGGACTCACTTGTCCACTGTACTTGGGATGCTGGCTCATCTGCCTACACCCTGCAGGCCCATGGTTGTCTCTCCAGTCACCAGGAAGCATCACAACCACAACAACCCCGCAAAGTCCCTTCAGCCAGGCCCTCAGACCCCAGGCTCTGGCCAAGCCTTCCCCAGGCCAAGAGGCTCCCTCCTGGGCACAGTCTCCTCACTCTACCTGGGTCCCACTGGTCCTCTAGTCCTGCAGCACCTTGGACAGCATAGAGCAGCAAGGCTTCTCTCAGGGAGAGATGGCTCCTTCACCTTCCTGGTAGAGACTGAGTTCTTTGCTCACTCAGCCCTCCTCTTATACAGGCAGAGTGGGCGTGGCCAGGCTTCCTCACTCCAGCCTTAAAGGGCCACTACCCTGCCCACTCTGCCTCTGGGCCTGTTAACCTCACAGGCTCTTCCCCAACTCTGGGGTTGGCCCTGCCACACCCCTAGGCAGGTTCAGCCCTCAGGCTGACCCCCTTAAGCCTCCTTCTTAAGGGGTAGCAGCCCCCCTGGACTGCTCCCTGCTACAGTCTGGGTACCACCTACCTGCATGTCCGCCTCACTCCCTGGGTCCTGGATCAGTCCCTGCAATCAGCCAGGAGCACCCTTCTCAAAGTCCCCTGTGTTCATCGTGTGGGGATGATGATGAGGGTATTCTCAATGGCCGCACTGAGGCTTTGTAACTGTCTCCTGGCAGATGACCACCTGTCCCCGGACCTTCCCTCCTTTCAGAAGAAATGTAAGACCTGACTGTTCTGGCAAGTGTTTGGCGAGGGAGTGGGGTGAGGGGTGGTTGGGTTGGGAGAGGTGGGTTGGGCTTTTTCTTGGGCTGTTCTTGTTTTTAGAATATGTAAAATAGTTTATTATTATGCTTTTACTAAACATTGTAAGCCACTGCAAGTCACCATGGGCAGGAGGGAGGGAGCAGGGTATACATTTTTAAAATAAATAAATAAATTCAAGACCTACTTCTTGAGCCTTGCACGGATGTTTATCTGTGCTCAGAAACCACCCTTTGCTGCGGAAAGCTCCTCTGTGTGGAACTCACTCCCCCTAGATGTCCATCTCAGTTCGTAAAAACACACCTGACACCAAGAGCAACCCCCCCTATGCAGATTAAAAATACATTCTTATTAACCATTAAACAACTTCGTAGGGATCTAAATAAGTCTAATTGTTGGAGTTGTGCTCACGTTCCTGTCCATGCCCATGGAGGTATCCCTATGTATGCCTACCCGCTAAGCTTGAAGCCCCATAAAATGTCTAAGTTACCTCCACACTCCACCTGGGCAGTGGTACAGTGTAATGTTTCTAAATTTATATATAATTGCTTCTCAACATGTCCCAATTTGCTTGCAATGTAATGGCACTGGTTATTTTGTAAGTAATTCCACTTGTAATGTCACCATTGTCAAAAATGGAGCAGTACAGAACAGTGTCTTCCTTCCTGGTTACACCCCTACACATTATAATATAACAGGATATTACCATCAGGTTTTCATGTATACCCATACCTGTTCTTGTGGGGTCACAGCCCTGGTAGGACACTACTTTGTTTGTGGTAACAAAGCTTACAAACACCTCCCTGCACATTTTAGTGGCTCATGTTTCATCACAGCCCTAGCTCCCNTCCCTGCACATTTTAGTGGCTCATGTTTCATCACAGCCCTAGCTGATAAGATTCATGTCCACCCTTCCTGAGGGCAAACTCTGAAATCAAAGGGAAATCACTGAAGCCCAAAGGTTTGTAGTATCACTCTTCCCAGACTTGGAGTTGCATACTCTGTTAAAAAATTTAATTGGGTTGCTGGGGTGCTGAAAAGGGTAGCCAATGCAACAACCCAAGGCTTTGAGACCATTGCCACTGAAATGGGTAGCATTAGGCAAATGGCTTTGCAGAACCGAATAGCTTTGGATTTCATTTTGGCCAGAAGGGAGGGGTATGTGCCCTAATAGGAAAAAAGTGTTGTGTATACATTCCATTTTAGAACAAACCGCACATATTAAAGAAGCAGTTGCTAAACTCCATGAAACAGACCAATGAAGTCTTTGGTCTTGGTTAGGAGGATGGGGATCAAAGATCTTTTATACTGTCTTAATTGTATTTGCAGCTATTATTGACTTATTTGTTTGCATACAGTTATTAATGTTGCTTTAAAAAATGCTGCTTGCACCACACTGCTAAAACAAACAACACATGGCTTAAACTTGGAGCAAAAAAATAAATCATTTATTTAACATGTATAAAAAAATACAAAATGTTAAAGACATGGAACAAGCAAAAATTCATGGGTTAATGGCTATAAAAGTTTAAACAAAGGTTGTGCCAAAATGTCACAAAAGCAGGGAATTGTGGAAGCTCATAAGCTGAGGCCTGAAAACTTGGGACAGAATTGACAGAGATGAGCTGAGTTTTTCCAATACTCCATGTACTCATTACAGCTTATTGCAATAGATAAAAATTGCCCTTCACACTTAGTACTGTTTTTTTTCCTTGGGAGTCTTTGAGAGTCGAGACTCCTCACCCGGGATTCCTGCAGTCTTTTAGAAGTTACCTCATACCAATCAAGATACACATCCCATTGAGTCTGCAGCAATTTACTGCCTCGTGACTCTTAGGGCTCCATGGAGGTGTACTATTTTATTATCTTTGATATACCCATTCCATTTTTTTCAAAAATCGACATGTCTTCTGACTGTAGTGTATGCACATATACCAGGCTGGGCTTCCGTTTGGCAGGATGGGGACGTCCCTCGACCCTTTGCCCCCCATTACCTCAATTTACATGGAGAGATTTACACAGGAAAAGCTTATCTGGGTGTCCTTCCACCTACAGAGCACATCCGAGATACATGCCATAGGTACATTTTAACGGTGTCTCCAACTGTGGTGTTAGGCTCATAACCATGGAAAGGGAAAAGGAAAAATTCTTAATTACACCCACTGGGTCATAGGGTTCACTGAGCCCCTTGCATTCAAAACTGCCTTTAGGACAGCCTTGGTGCGGCTAGACTTAGTTTATGTCCTAGACCTGGACAGTGGTAATACTTCAATTTACAACTGTTTTTTAATTTACACTTCCCAGCTTTTTAAAATCCCTTTTCTTTTTTTTTCTTTTTTTTAATACCCTATCAGTATATCTGACACACTCCTTCCCACAGGTCAAATCGCGTAGGCCACTGATCTGGGTGCCTAGCCTCCTACGGCAGTCCTTCACCAAAAACCCAACAGAGATTTTAAAAGGTTTTTTTTACCTTGGTACTATGCACTGGGTTTTGGGAAAAGACAATCCGCAGTCTGCCAGGTCCCAACAGGGCACGTAGTGATTCCCGGCCAACGCACCAAGGACTGTCGAAGAAATCAGGACACACTCTGTGTATGGAAGGAAATAAGGAATCTATCAGAGAAACTTTTTTTCTTTATCTGTCAGCTGTCAGGAGGGTCCTAGGTCAACAGGGCTTCCCCTATAGAACTAGAGTCCCTCCCTAGGCAGAGTCAAAAAATACGTTTATAGACTTTTCAGGTTACAGGCAAAGAGGCATTTCTTATCAGTTAGAAAACCAGTTTGGAGCTGTGTTAGAAACAGAATTGGTACACAGACAGTTTATATTAGAGAAGAACATCTTTAAGCCTAATAACAACAAACTCTTACAGAAAGTGAAAAACAGTACTAAGTGTGAAGGGCAATTTTTATCTATTGCAATCAGCTGTAATGAGTACATGGAGCACTGGAAGAACTCAGCTCATCTCTGTCATTTCCATCCCACGTTTTCAGCCCTCAGCTTATGAGCTTCCACACTATGAATATAAAAAGAGCAGAGAAATTTTTTTCTTACTCTTACTTTGGCCCCACTGACTCACATTTAGCATGATTCCCCTCTTAATAATGGGATTCTGCAGACAGATCTCATCCAAATTTGGTAGAAAGACAGAAGGCCCGAAGTGGCCACAAATGGTTTAACCATAAGGACCTCCACAGTTTGTAGCAGAAAGATCCCATTGACTTACTCTGAGCAATTTGTCCCCCATGTAGAAAACCACATTCATTAGTTCAGATTAGGGCTGAAACTTGCTTTTGTGATTCTTGTGTTTCTCAATGAGAATCATGGTTCTTGGCTCATTTTAGCAACCGAGAATGAGCTGAGAACCAGCAGCATCTCAGCTGCATTCTCACTGAAAAACACGAGAAAATTAAAAAAAGAACTGTGCATGTGTAAATGGCCACCAGGCCATTCTGCACATATGCAGCCCTTTTCCAAATGGTGCTGGCAGTGTCGCCACCATTTTGGAAAAAGGCAGCTGTTTTCCACATGCACAGTAGCCATTTTGCACATGTGCCAACTGGCTACCTTTTTCCAAAATGGCAGTGACACTGCTGGTTCCATTTTAGAAAACGACTGCACATGCACGGAATGGCCCAGTGGCCATTTGTGCATGCACAGTAAAAAAAAGTTTGGATGTTTGCTGCACAGAACTACACGTCACTAGAGCTGAAACAAATACCCAAAGAAATGGGTAAAACCGTTGAACAAAAATGGTGGTTTGGGTAATAAACTATATTCATTTATGCTTCTTCAGTTATCCATTTTGGTTATTTTTTTCACTTTGTTTTTTCTCTCCTCCTTCAGTTCAGTTATTTCAATTAGGGTTTGAATGAGAATAAAATTAATTCTTGTGAGAATCTCACCAGAATCTCGAAGTCCTGGTCAGATCTCGCCAGATTCTCACGAGAAACTCACGATTCTGATGAGAAACTTGAGAATCTCGTGAGAAACTCGAGAACCTCAAAAATGTCCAGAAAATGATCTGTGCATGTGCAAAATGGCTGCACATGTGCAGAATGGCCCTGGTGGCCATTTTTGTGCATGCATGACCTTTTTTGTGTGTGGCTGTTTTGAGGTTCTCGAGAATCTTGAGTTTCTCGTGAGAATCTTGAGTTTCTCATGAGAATGTTGCAAGAATCTTCAGATGAGAAAATCTTATTGAGAAGCCTATTCTTGACAAGATTTTCAAGAAGGGCGAAACCTTATTTCAGTCCTACATATTTTAGTATTTTGGTTGTGTTATTTTAGCAATATTGGTACTATTACCCATGCACAATTGCCAAAATGATGTAACCAAAACAGCAAAATGACTGGAAGAAAATAACCAAATTAAAAAAAAATATTGGAAAAACAAAACAGAGTACCTGGAAAAAAGAGATATGCGGATACTTGTCTCAGTCACAGATGTTATTCAGGTACTAAAAAGGATACCCAAAAATGCAAACAATGCCTAAATATAATAAATCTGCTACCTATTTTTAAAAATCTCTTCTCTAGTTAGACTGTTACCTCTTTCAAGCAGGAATACTCTCTCAACTTATATGGGTGTACAGCATCCCAAGGGTAGCTTGGGGCATATAAGTGGTATCATAGCACAGATACGAAAATATTCTTGTAAAAGCTTTAACTGAGCCTCCCCCAACCAAAGAGGATTAGCAGGGACCACAATTCTTCAGGTATCAATGTATTTCTGAACCTTTACACATTTTGGCTTTCCCTTTCATTTCACATTTTGCACCAAGTCTTTTCTGGAAAGCATTTTCTATCTATACTTTTTTACAGAGCAAGCATAATTTGTGGGCTTATGCCAAAATCTTTTCTCTGCCTTTCTCCTTTTGGCCGTCTTTGCCCCCTTTTTTGGACAGCGCAGACCTCGGGTGAGTAATAGAGAAGTAGCCACTAGGACACAAGGGAAAAGGGGTCAGCTCAATAGCAAGAACATTTGCTTTTCTCAGAAAAGCTGCATCTGCACTTTTAAAGAAGAAAATGAAGTAACAGAGCAGAACACACTCTTCCTTAGAAATATCCTGGAAACACCATCGAAAGCCATAAGATTTACAGTTCCCGTTATTTTGAGTGGTTTGTGGTTTTTTTAAGACCTGTTTTTGACTGCCCTTCTTCTAATAGAGATTCAGTCCATAAGTCCACCCAGCTTCCACCTAGACCAGCATTTTCACCTTTCTAGGGATGAAATGAGAATCAATTTGGTTCTTGCAAGAATTTTGCAAGAATCAAGAATCCTTAGCAAGATCTGGAGAAGGTCTCACTAATGATGCAAGAATCTCACTTTTAAAAGAAATAACCCTGAACATGCGCAAATGGACACCGGGCTGATCTTCACATGCACAGCCCTTTTCCAAAATGGTGCTGACAGCGTCACCGCCATTTTGGAAAAGGGGTGTGCATGCACAGAATGGCATGGTGACCTTTTTCATCTGAAAGGGCACATTCTCATCTGAAGCCTCCTCAGAATGCTTAACCATGGTTTGCTCCTTCCCAATAGGACAGGGGAACTCACCAGGCCCCTAATGGGATTACACCCTTGGTAATCTATCCGCAAAGTTCTCCTATCATCTGTAAGGGACCATGCAATTCATTTGGGAAGATTCTGCTCTCTACTACACCTGTGCCATCTCATTCACATAAATTATATTGATTGCACCAATCTAGCTTAAGGCACAACTTTGGCTCAGTGACTGTCATAACTTGAGGTTGAGTCAAGAACTTGGGGAAACATAGTTATTTCATTCCCAGGAAACTAAAAGGGAAGAGAAGCAAGTTCTAAACCACTGTCACAGTCTAATTGATGGTTGGGCCAAAATACACTTCACAGAATCCCAATATGTAACCTGTAACTGCAGGGTAAGGATAGCTGACCAGATGAAGGACAGGTCAGACCACAAGATTGAAACTTTTAAACTTCCTCTATCACGGAAGTTAGAATGGCATATGAAATTCATTATTGAAAAGTACAAAGCGATTAATGTAGGGAAAATAATCCTAATTATACACAAAGCTGGGTTCAAAATTAGGTGTTACCACTCAGGAAAAAGGATTTTGGGGTCACTGTGGACAGCTCATTGAAAATAATCATCTCATTATGCAGCAATGGCCAAACAGCAAACCGAATGTTGGGAATCATCTAGAAAGGGATAGAGAACAAAACAGAAAATATCACTATGCCACTCTGTGTTGCACAGCTTCAGTACTGTGTTGTGTGTAGTTCTGCTCACTCCATCTCAAAAAAGATATAATTCAAAGGTGGGTAAAATTCCCAGTCTGAAGAGCCACACATCAAGATTCTTCATATGGTGAAGACCAGCCATCAAATGTCACTCTTGCCCTCATTAATTCACACATGCACAAAGCCACACACAGAGGCTCTCACAGAATGACTCCAATGCACACTGACTACACCAGGCCCATTGCTTCCTTCTGCCTTTCCTTGCCTCTACCTCACCCACCCTTCCCTTGTTGCTCACCTGTCTCGCTGCCACACAATCACTGGCACTGCCCATCTCTCCTACCTCCATCCACTGGCCTGGGCTGCTAAGTGCTAGGTGCTTACCTTTCCTGTTTTCTCTACATGCCAGCAGGGCCACCTAGCACTTCTGCTGCTACTGTGAGCACCCAGTTCTGAGCAGCCCATGCTGGCATGCGGAGGAGACAGGAGAGGCGAGTGCCCAATACTAGGTGATGCATGTACGTGAATGAGGCAGAACTGAGAAAGTCACATGGACACCCTGACTACAGGCAGCCATTTTGTCCAAGAGTCATTGAAGGTGTGCCGGAGAGCTGCATGTCGCTCCCAAGCCAACATTTGCCTACCTCTGATATTGGAGAACTGGAAAAGGTGTAAAGAAGGGCAACAAAAATTATCAAAGGTATGGACAAGCTTGAGAGAGGTTTGATAGGTTAGGGCTCTTCAACTTGGAGAATAGACAAGTGAAAGAGGATATTATAGAAATTTACAAATTCATGAGTGGTGCGGAACAAGAAAATGTGGAGCAGTTATTTATCCTCTCTAATAATACTAATCTGGAGCAACCTCTGCGGTCCGCTGGGAGCACCCTTCTTGAGGTCCCCCATGTGGCCTGGGGGGCCACTATGGAGAGGGTGTTCTCGGTGGCTGCACCTAGGCTGTGGAACTCCCACCCGGCGGAGGCCCGGGTGGCCCCAGATGTCCCTTCCTTCTGCTGTATGTGTAAAAATGGCTGTTCCACCTGGCTTTTGGTGAGGGAGATGGGAGTGTAGGGTGGGATGGGGGTGGGGGGGGTACTGGTTTTGTGCCTTCTCTTTTAATGCATTGTTTTGGTTTTATATGTTTTAGGTGTTTTAATGTTGTAAGCCACCCTGGGATGCTTGGAGCAAGAGGGGCGGGGTAGAAAATTGTTTTATCAATAAATATAAAGAAATAATAATAGAACTAAAGTTCTATTAGTTAGTCTATGAAACTAACTGGCAGCAGATTTAAAACTAAATAAAACTAAGAAAATACTTTTTCACTCAACATACCATTAACTTGTGGAACTTGTTGCAAGGGGATGTTGCTAGGGTCAATAGTTTAACTGGGTTTAAGAAAGGACTGAAGATGTTTTTAGGGGATAGGTCTATAAATGGTTATTAATCAAGAGGTCTGGGAGGCCTTTAAGACAGCTTGTACCTGCACAGAAAGCTGCATGAGCAGAGCTACAGGCGCTGTATCAGTTAGGGATGTGTGAACAGAATGCGGGGATGTACGGCCATTCAGTCCGAAAACCAAGTTCGGCTTCAGGCATTTGGTTCAGCAGAGTTTGGTTTGGCTGAACGTTTGGAAAATCAGTATCGAGTACCGATATCGATACCAATTTCCAAGATTTTGTTTTCGGTATCTGTATTGTTTGGCCCTGAGACACTTAAGTTTGTTATTTTTGTGTCTTGTTATATTGTTAATGTTTGTTTTTTAAAAAGTTATTATAAAAGTTATATCTGTTACCAGCTGGGTTTGAACTGTCCAATCTTTTACCTCTCTGTTCTGAATCTGGCAGATGGAAGAATCTCATTGTATGTTTGTATATGCATCTTGTCAGATCCCTGCCTGACAGCAGCGGCATATGTAGTGTATTAGCCCCAAGATGTGCCAGCAGGATCTCAACTTGCAGACAGCCCCCCAGGAGGACTGCTGGGGATCACATCAATAATGGGGGACATTGGTGGCCCTGGAGGAACATCATGTCTCCAAAAATCAGGCCTGTGGAGTTTGGGGCATGGTAATGGGCTCTGACTGCTGCTGCTGCATGCTGCCACTCCACTGGCATGTCCCCTACCACCTCTGCCATGTGCTCCATTGCCCGATCTATCTATCTACACTAAATCTAACTTTTATTAACTATTCTAAAACCTATGGAACTAAATGGAATATCTAATAACTACAAAGGCCTAGTCCTACAAACACACTATAAAACTGAATCACTACACACTGTCTCTGTCTATCTCTATAACTAAGCTAACTCCTACATCTAATCAAATCTATCTATCTATCTATACACAGGGATGGGGGGGAATACAGACACCTCACCTAAATCAATCTAATGCTACTCTAAATAAATCCCCAAACAGGGGAAGGGAATCAGGGATGGAATATATAGTGGAAGGAGGGGGAGGATTCAATGGAGGGTAGGGAGAAAGAACACAGGGATGGGTAAAAAATAAAAATAACGCCTGAATCTAACTAATCTAATCTAAATAAATGATACTAGGGAGGTAAATGTGTGGGATGGGTGAAATAGGAGGAGGATGGCAATGGATTGGGAGGTACACAAACTGCTAGGAGAGGAAGACTTTTGAAAATGCCTGCTGACAGGATCAGTGGCTAGCTCAGAAGGTGTTGGAAGGGGGGAGGGCAATGACTTGTTACTTGCTGTGCCCACTTTACCACAGGCCCCATTGGCTCTGTGCAGCCTAGTCCCCTCTTCCCCCATGTCCAATCGCAGACTGACAAGCCAGTGGTCTGAGGAGAAAAGGGATGGTGATTGGGCAGGCTGGCTGCT
>QEPC01011413.1:355335-371026 GCA_003113815.1 Sphenodon punctatus
GGGGAAAGTGGGAGGGGCCGGGGCCGCGCGGCGCAACGTGCGGCCGCACGGCCCCGCCCCCTCCACGCACCCCGCCGCCCGCCCTCCGAGGAGACGGGCGGGCGGCGGGGCCAATGCGGCCGCCGCGTCTGGCCGATCGTGCCACGGCCCGGGATCCCGCCGGGGATCCCGGGCCGTGGCACGCGGCCAGACGTTACTTTTTGTTGGCCACGGCCCGCGGTCCATTTGACCACGCTTCCCGGGACCTTCCCCCGGCTAGCCCGGGAAGCGTGGTTCAAATTGACCCCATGTGGCAATTGAGCGTGGCCAACATCTGGCGCACGCTGTGCAGACGTTCAGGGGCCTTTGGCCCCGCGGGGGGGTTGAGCGTGGTTAAGTGTGGTTCAGCGTGATCTTGTCACGTCTGAAATCACCCATACATTGGGAAGCAGGCACTCTGCTACAGTTAGGGAATATAGCCTCTGACTGTTGGCAGCTGAGAGCAAATAGCATATAATGGGTCACTCCATTGTGACCTGTTGTACACTTCTCAGAAGCAATCAAAGGTGGTCACTGCTGGAAACAGGATGCTGGGTTAGATGGACCATTGGTCTGACCCAGTCTGGCACTTCTTACAAGTACACACAAATATTAAGACATTTCCTAAAAAACTTGTGTGTGTGAATTTATGGCACTGGGTTCATGTAACAGTATTTTAAATTCATTTTGGTTATGTAAATGTGTATGTAAAGAATTTGGCTATGCAAAGAATATGTATTTTCTTGAAGCCTTCATACTGCTGACAATTTGCTACCACTGCCCTCCTCATTAAGCTGTTTGAGTACCCTGTGTCCCCCCCCTTTCCATGCTCATGATACAATGAAAAGCATTTTCAGACAAGACACTCTCCACCCACTACACATCCATCACCTACCCATTATACATGTTTCAGGGCTGTAGTGTTGCCCTATAACATGTATACTGGGTGGAGAGTGTCTTTTCTGAAAACACCCAAAGTTGAGTTGTCTTGGCGAGAGGGTAAAACAAGTTTTAAACTTTGCTGACTCAGCATCTTTGTTAGTTTGACTATACGGTTTTTTTAAGCTGCCATGTTTTCATAATAAAGGCGTCACTGGCAATGAGCTATTTACTGGCTTTTCTTTTTTCCCTAGGAGCAGGCTGGTTGGACCACAATACTCTGCTAGGAAAGAATGCCTTGTCTCTTCTAAATAAAAACTACCATATTTATTTATTTATTTATTTATTATGTTAATTTATATTCCGCCCCTCCTGAAAACATCTCGGGCCATGTGAAATATAAATAATTTTCTCCACCAGGACAAAATGTTGACATCAAAACTGGACAGGCAAGTTGTAAGGGCATGCCAAGCTACACGCCAACAAAATATCTCCCTTAAAAACACTCAGCTGTCTCCGACACAGACCTGAGACATTTCCCCAGGGAACAGAGAATGAAATCATATCCAACAGATTCCTAGACACTGTAGAGACAAACTGATGAATGATCGGAGGTGTTCAAGCAATGCTGCAGTAACCACGGGGATATGTTCAGAACACACATTCTTGTCTGCTCAAGAACCAAACCCCCAGAGAGCTCAAGTACTTGTAGGTTGTCTGTCTGGGTTTAACTTGTAGTTCTGGTAATGGGTAATTGAATCTGAACATAAATGGTCACCCAATTCACAGCAACCACTGATCTTTTCTGGCTTTAAAAACTAAGCTTTATTAGGTTTTTGGAGGTTCAGGAAACTGACTGAAAAGCAGGGAGAAAAGAAGTCCAGTGGGGGGGGGGGAATAGAGTGGGAAATGTTATGATGATAATTATTGTTTTTATTAATTATTTTTAGCACTCCAGCAATGTTGATGGATCTGAACAATCATGAATTAGAGACAGGTCCCTGCCCCAAGGGGCTTACAATCTAGGAGGGATAAGAGGGGGACACAGGGAGAGACAGGGGGACACTGATGAAACTGAGAAGTTGCAGGTGCACGTGCTCAGGTTAACAGCAGACGGAAAGGGAGAATCCTGAATAATAGGACGCTAGAAGGATTATCAGTCAAGCTGAAACGGGTACCTAATTTATTACCCACGGGTAATATATGCATTTTGAGCACCATGTAGGGTAAATGACAGGCTACCCAATCACAAAATGGGTACCCAAATACTAAAAAAAAATGGCAATTCCCATTACTGTTTCAACAATTTGGGGGTTACAGGTTGTTAATTCAGGACAGAAACCTGAAAAAATCAGGACCGGAAGTCAACATTCTGGGATACTGGGTACCCGATTTGGGTATCGATTAGTATCCGAATATTGCAGGTTGATTCAGATGCTGGAAATTCAGTGAGTATAGCCATTTTTGCCTGTACTGGTTTCAGCTCTAAGCATCTGTGAACAGTCTGTGGGACAGAGAGAAGCTAGGGAAAGCCGGACAGAAGTGGTAGACTAAAGGTGGGGAGGGAGGGAGTAGAGCATGTGTTTAAGGAGTGAGTTCCAGGCATAGGGGGCAGCAAAGGAGAGGGATGAACACAGTTTAGGGAATAGTAGATTCTGGGGCAGGTAAGGGTGGTGTGAGAGGAAGAGCCAAGTTGCCAGGTAGGAAAGATAGGGAGGAGGACATATAAAACATAATGGCCAATTGCAAAGACAGGGTTGGGATATAGGCGACCTTGATACAATCCCTGGCATTTTGCCAAGCACTTTGTGTGGCTCTAATAATAACTTATAGTATGCTACATTAAGCAGCAGTCAAATTGAGATCAGTGTGCGCGCTATGGCAGGAGGGGCTGTTCAGTGTGAGCAAGGAGATGAGAAGCTGAATCTAGCTCATTGGAGAAACCACTTTTTTCTTTGCCCGTTTCCCTAAAAATGGCAAACTAATAATACTTAACTAACTACCATACAGGAACGTCAATGGTGCATTTACTATGGCTGCATTTGCCCGATATGCATATATGTGCCACAGAGGCAGAGCATCAGACACAGGGTTCCCACCAAAATGGACAAAACTGTACAATTCTGAGCAGTCTGATTGAAAACGGACACCAGATGATATCCGAGGGCTCTTTGTTTGATTACCTGCTTGCCATTGTTCACTAGTTTCATTGGTTTGGTTTGCTTCATTTATTTCACTTTGTTCCAGTCATTTAGCTTTATGGCTGCTGATTGTTTCAGCCAGTTTGTCTGTTTCCAATTTTTTACCCTGCACATCTTTATGCATCACTGTATGGTAATCAATCATGGTCAATGTCCCTCGGGATCATTTTATAATTAGGTGCCCTGCCCTGCAGAGGAGGGTGGGGGAAGCCAAGTACAACAATTTACATGTGAAACAGAAGTGACGAAAGTACAAAGTACCAAACACACAAACTCAAACAGAAATGAAAATTGAAACAAAAATTAATGGACAAAAATAATCCAAATTGCAAACATTTGGTTATTTGAATGCTGTGGCAAATGTCATTCAGGTTGCTGACAGGTTGTCTGAAAATGCAACCACAACCCTCAATATTTATTCTGTTAACAGTTTCAGCTGTAGACTTGGGCCATTTTCAAACGGGCCGCTGTGCGTGGGGGGATGGGTGGCTGGTGGGGTAGGTGGGCAGTGAGTGGGGGTGCGTTCCCACGGACCCCACCTACCCACCTCCACTCATCTCCATGCACAGAGCAACCGGTATTAGCCCCCGTTGCTCTGTGTGTGGGTGGAGCGCAGGAGCGCACACGCGCCCCGACTGTGGGAACCCACAGGTGCCCACCCATCCCCCTCTTGCTCCTGCTGCAGTGTTCGCACAGGTCCCACACATGTGCGAAGGGGAGCTGTGTGAAAAGGGCCATATCCTTCGAGCAATCATTAATATCAACTCTCATACACTCATTTCCTCAGTCACAAAGGCAGAGGGTTAAAAGAAGGGGCAAGGTGGATGCAGAGCCTGTGGGAATGTCTGAGGGAAGAAAGGCATAAGCATGAAAAGACAGTCTTAGCTGACATGACTAAAGCTGAAACAAGTATCTGCTATTGTTTGGTATTCGTCCAGATATTGCAGTTTGATATCCACTGGCTATCCGGTTAACTGGATTATCAAATTACCATTTACTGCAGGGGTGGGGAACCTCAGGCCCGGGGGCCAAATGCGGCCCACAGCAAGCATTTATGTGGTCCCTTTCCAGTGCCCTTGGATCCAGTTCTTACCTCTAATCACTGAAACACTGAGCTCAAGGGGAGGGAGCAGAGATGAAGTCATGCAAACAAGAATAGGGGACGGTTTCTTGGTACGGATCCATGATTTGGGCCCGCCTTTCCTTGAGGTCATCCATTAAGCACCCCCACCCCAACTTCTGTGCAGCCCTCGGAGCTTATGAAAGCTTATGACGTGGCCCCCGGGAGGGAAAAGGTTCCCCGCCCCTGGTTTACCGCATTACATTTACCGCAGCACAGTTTAGTTATGTGGTAATATGGCAGACGGTAATGCGGTAAATAGTCAAAGGTAATAGCTGGTATTCCGGTTTGGCAGCTAACCTCTGTGGTTACTGGAGAGTTACCAAAAAAAGACCAAGCTATCTGGAATACCAGATAGTCGCTGTGGAACATTTTTTTTTTGCTATCCATTTCAGCTCTAGGTTAGACATGACCCTCTTGGGTCTCACTCCAACAGCTGGCAGGATTTAACATACTGACATTGCAACAAAACTCTCATTGACTGTCTGAGCCTGCATCCACTGATGTCAATGTCAGAACTCCCTTTGATTTTAATGCTGGAGGATCAAGCTTTAACACAGGATTTGTTAATCCTGCATATCATTTTAACTACACTTAGGCCCGACAAGACCCAAAGATGTCCAAACATTTGTGGAATTAAGACGGTACCGTGCACAGGGTGAACTACAGCAGGGTAATTTGATGCTCTGAAGAAATTCCCCCACAGAAATCATTCGTATTCCACTTTCAAGCAATGAATATTTAGAGCATGGAAGCACTGATTAAAGATGGTGTTTTAAAAAGCACAGGGAGTGAGCCCCTCTAGGACCAGTTAAAATCATGAGTGCTGCCTTGGAAAGGTAAGGGTTCATTTGGCAAATGTTTGGGGCAAGTCGACCAGAGAAGGGAAAGTTCAAACTTTGGCGCCTGGAACTTCCAGTGCCAAAGCATATTTTTGTGCATGTAACATTCTGTCTCCGCCTCCCCACTCCCAAGTTTCATAATAATAAAAATATCCATAATTGTAGGATTTTTGCTCATGTGCAGCTGTGAATTCATAAGCAGCCTGGGAATACTGGAAATCATTCTGAGTTCTGACCTTGCAAAGTATTCGCAGCTAAGAATGTTTATGCAGAAAGGGCAAATCCGTTATCTAACCGGGGCCAGTGGGGAAGAAGGGATAACAGGGGAGCCCTCTCAAAATCCACGTAGACAAAAGACTTTCCATTCTTGATAAATAACCCTGGTGAATTTTTACAACTGATTTGCCCACTGTTTACTCTAGAAACTTGTTTAAAGCCCTATGCGGTAATATAATTGACTGAAGAACCATAATGTAACCAGAAAATGAATCAGAAGGAATTCCTTTACAAACCCACCACTTAAACATGAGCCATTTACAATCCACAGTAGCACTTTTCATGTGCTTATCTTCATTATGACATTAGTGGTAAGCAGCCACTTCTATCAGACTTTTCCTAACCCCAAATTCACAAGAATTCTATTTATTTTTTTAAGGAGACCTAAAAAGGTTTTTTTTAAAAAATAAAATAAAAAATTACTGTTTGCTTGGAAGAAATTTGGGGTTTTTACTTTTCAGCTGAACTCTCTTTTAAATCTGTTGGTAGAAAAGTGAAATACTCCGCCGATGCCAACAGCAATGGATAAATCAAACCTTTGAAAGAGCTGGTCTGTGCATTTCCCTTACATCCCCAAGGGAAACTGAGCAATTTCAGCTCATGGGGATTTGGCTTCAGTTCAGCAAAGCATAGTAACTTCATGCACGTGTCTAAATCCCTCTGAAATCAGTGAGACTTAAGAACAATAAGAATGGACTGCTGAATCAGGGCCTTTGTACAAACTTTTACCCTAGTTTTAATTCCATGGGGCATGTTTATCATTTGGATTCCAATTCAGCATCTCTTATATATAAACTTCCAGCTCATTACCTACCCTGTGAGGACCAGACACGTTATTTTTAGAGGAATGCATCTCAAACAGGACAGTTGCCAAAGGGGTACTGAGAAAGGAGGTTCAGCCTCCTGCCTTTCCTACATTTTGCCTGCTCCCCCCACTCTCTGCTAGTAACAAATAGATCATGTGTTCTCTCTTTTTTTGAAAAAGGGATTTTGACACAAGCAGCCTGACCCTAAATCTGTGTGTGCGCTACGGACAAGGGTGCACACCAGGGGGCGTAGCTACCATGGAGTGAGAGGGCTTAGTTGAGTTCGGGCCCTGGACTCTGGCCACTGCTAGAAAATTTTCAGAGTTGGGCCTGGGTTGCGGGGAGGAAGCAGGGATAGTACTCCCCCACCACCACTCTGAACATTTCCTACTGGTGGTCAGGCCATTTGCAAAGGGCCCTGACAGAATAGGCGGGGTGGGGTGCTGGCCACACCAACTCTAAAAACTTCCTGGTGGGATTACTGCTGCTGGGAGCTGGAGAGTGCCACCTTCGGGGGTAAGCTACTCCCCCCCCAACCTTGGAGACCCCGCCCATTGCCTTTAAGGGAGCCCATAACTGGGAGCTGAGCCAGTTATGAGCCATAACCACCACAGCCTTTCTGTGCTGCACATGCACATGTATAACGAGCACACAACACATACGGTGTGTTGTGTGCACATTTCAGATTTGGCCGACGGAGTCTATAGACATGCAGTGCATTTTGTGTTGGGCTGTCCTTGATGACTGTTTGGAAGCTGCAGCTGGTGCAAAATATGATGGCCCATCTTCTGTTGGAAGTGGGCCGCTGGGAGCACATGGAGTCTGCACTGGCTACTAATAGTTTTCTGGACACCATTCAAGGTGCTGGTTTAGAACTATAAAGCCCTAAATGGTTTGGAGCTCAAATTTCTGAAAGACCATCTCTCTCCTTATGTCCCATCATGACCTCTGAGGTCAGCTGGGAGTGCCCTCTTGCAGCTACCACCTGCCCATCAAGTTCACACAAGAAAGGCACATGCAGAGGCCTTCACAGTGACTACTGCACAGTTATGGAGCCCCCTTCCCTTGGAGGCTTGTCCCAAGCCTGAGCTTGCTCATCTTCCAGAGGCCTTTTGTTTGGCCTGGGGTTTGGCAGGCAGAGGTAGAGTTTGGAAAGTTGTGGGTTAGAAGATTTTACTTGGCTTTACTTGTGTATTCTAGTATATTATAGGGTTAGGACATTTTTGTTTTGTTTTATTCTGTGCCTTAAGGGAAGGACAGGATAAAAATATGAATATATAAATAAAAAGGAATAAAAAGGAATATATAAATAAAATTAAAAATACATTAAAATGTATATTTTTAATTATATATACACATATAAAATTATACATATATATAAAAACATTTTTGACATATTTAATTCCTAATAATTGGCAGTATCCTTGTAGGATCCAGAGTATACTTGTCTGTAGTCCTGTTCAGTTGCTATATAGATATATATAAAAATTTAAAATATGTATATATATATATATATATATATATATATATATATATAGGGTTTGATTTAGCGAGCAACCAGCTGACTGAAGCTTTCTGGGCTTGTCTGTATCTGAGCTGATAAAGTATTGATGTGCTGCCTATGCTGATGTTGTAGCAGCCAGGTAGGCAGTGTGCACTGAGGCACCAGTGGCTGTTTTTAGACAGATGCAGCGACTAGCTAGCTGCCTCCAGAGCTGCTCGGGGGTGGGGAGGTGATACCCCTGCATCTGCCTGCTTCTGGACTCACTTAGGTTTGTAACAGATGGAGAGACAGGTTCCCCAGGCTGTGGTCCACCACGCAGTGCCCCCACACCAGAGGGTTGTGGGTGCTCACCTGACACTCCATGGTTCTGAATGGGGCAAGGCACGGAGCTGCACAGTGGGTCTGCCCAACGGATGAACCACAGCTCCACATTTGACCCTTGCCCCAGGTTTGTCTGGCCTGCTGTGCGCAATGCGCTCCAGGATGTGCTGGGGAGCCATCAGCGGGGCTGTTCCACTTTGAACATCTGACAGGTGGTCTTACATGGACCGGCCAACCCGGGGTGAAACGACCTAGCATGGGCAGAAGTGGAGCTGCCGTCAGTCTGTTTACACCCATTGTGTCTTTCTTCAAATCTCTTAAACACATTCATATTGCAGTGAGACAGTGAAATGCTAGTGACATTACTATAATCAGATACGAATGCTTTTACTTTACTCCCTACTGCCTTTACTTTTTGTCTCCCCACTCTTGTGGAGTGCAACGATGGGCCTGTTCTCAAATCAGTTTTGTGCAGTCACAGTAAACTCAAGGTGACCACAGTTTCAATGGTTAAAATACTGTAATGGTAATTTTCTAGTGTCTTGTAAACAAAAGGAAAACTCCTTTCAGTATATAGGATAATTTGTACTATTCGGATGAATTTTACCCAAGGTGCTATGCAACTGTATACTATAGCATAGAATTGTAGGGTTAGTCAAGAAACCATGGAGTCATGGAGTCCAAACCTCTATTCCAAGGCAGAATATCTTATTCATACAGATGCTTGTCCAGCTGGATTTTGAAAACATCCAATAAAGGTAGCTCCCCAACCTCCCTAAGCAACTTATTTCATCCACTCCCAAGTGCTCTTCCAGTTAACACATTTTTCCTCTTACTTAATATGGAGAGTTAATCTTTAGAAACCATAGATGTAATAAACACAGTAGAGTTTTCTCTGCTCTCTTCTGTTTTCTAGCTGCTATTGCACATGACTCTGAGCAAATTTTGTGGTTTCTCCGCCTGTAAATTTGCAAAATAAAGACAGATGGCAAGGGGTTTATCTAACATTTTGCTGTAACGCAGAGTCACCAGAATGGCAAACAGAAGGAATTCCCCACTAGTAAACAGATTCTGTTTCTACAGAGGAAGATCACAACATTTCCTCTTCACTGGTTAGTTGTGAAAGTATGTGTCACATACCAAAGGCTGCGGGAGAGAACTTCAAACAAGGATATGCTTAATTTATACAACACTAGAAAATTCGGAAAGTTTCTTTCAAACTTTTATGCCTCTAATTTGCGAGAACCAGAGGTCACAATCCACAAACCACTTAGAGTGGATCCACAGGAGTTAGGTCGGGCCCGATCCTCTGCCTGCCACAAGGAGGGTGAATGCAGCTGCCGCACTTTGGGACAGTGATCAATCCTGCCGTGGTGAAACCGGATGGGAGGGCCTCCCTCACAAGTCCCATTGTGGGATGGACCAAGGAGCTGTGGCCACATGAGCGGGCAGGTGGCCCCACTCCACCCACCCGCCCCCAGGCTGCCCAACACCCCACCCCCGACTGTGACATACAATCATGGTGAACGATGGGCAGAAGAAGCTGAAGCAACCATGTCTGTCCTTCCTGCCTAGGACTCCTGGAGGGCAGGGGAGCTTCCCCGCCAGCACCCAGAGCTGCATAGTGGGCCGGACACTGACCAGCCAGGGGACCCAATCGCTACCTCCACGAAACACATGGTATTGAGCAAGGTGCCTCCTGTAATGAGCATGCATACAGAAAGAGAACACTAAAGAGAGCAAGGGAAGTTGCAGCATGCAGTCCGAGGAAGCAGTCCCCTTGCACGCTGCCAGCACTGACCCTCTCAGGGCCTGTTCACAGCATATGCCATGGACACATCTGCCCTGGGCGTCCCATCCTAGAACCCAAGCTGGGAATGGATGCCCAGTGCATGCACACAGGGCTCAAGTGTCATTTCTCCTGGCTGAGTATAAACGTGTAACATGGGGCCCATCCAAAACTCACAATCACATGAGACATGAAGGAAGATACCTATCTTATGTCCAAAATGACATAAATAGACCATATCTCTGTACAGCTTTAGTTGTGCAACCTTTTAAAGTGGCAAAATCATGAATGACCTCACTGGAGTCAATGGCTGCAATCCCAAGTGGGATCCGAGTGGCACAATGCAATCCATATGGAGATGCAGGCGGTTTGCATGCACACGTGTGCACACAGAATGTACGCGGCATGCGCAGGGCACGGGATCGCCCCCAATGTCCACAATCCCAAGCGGGATCCGCACAGGATCTGCATGGGTTCCGCGTGGCATGATGTCTCTTCAATGGACATGCACACACTTTACACACATGTGCGTAGGTTGCGCCAAGCACACGCGGGGCATGGGATTGGCCCCATTGCCCATTGCAAGTTTACACTCAATAGACAAAACAGCTAGGTGACAAAAGCATTCTCATGGTAATGACCTTGTAGCCCTGGCCCCCACAAACACCTGGGCCCTGATAAACTATACTCATATCCTCCCCACACACTTGAACCCTGTGTGCACACTATCCCACAGGCGCTGTGCTGCCCCCGGAGCCAGAGCACGCAGCTCATGTGCCCATAGGAAGCCATGCAGGAGGGTGGTGTGCCACCATCCCCTGTACATCTGTCCTTATTCACACCCAAGATCCCCCAAATCATCCTGTACAACAGCAGGCACAGACAGGAGCACTTGCCATGGTGCTGACACCCTGGGATGAAACAGGTGGGAAGACCCCACAAAGCCTGAAAGGGGCAGGGAACAGTGTTAGCTGCTCACAAGCCAGGAAAAAGCAGCACACTGTTTATACCAAGATAAGGGAAGTGGCCAGGACTGTGACTCAACCAATGGCCAGCTCCCCTCACACAGACCCTCCCCAGTCAGAGACCCAGAGCACCCGAGACAGGTGCACATCAGGCCATGTCCCTAGACAACCCATATCAGGTGTGTGGTGCGGGAGACAGATGAGGAGAAGTCTGTACAAGTCGTACCCATTAACAGGACAAATCACACATCTTCATGGTGCCCAAACCAGCCACTCCCCAACTCACCATTGCCCACCCCAAGACCTGCCCTGCATTTCCCTCCAGAAAAACCCTCTCCCCATGGGTGGAGAAGGAATTCTTTCCACAGAGAAGAGTCTGATAAGTGACGGCTAGTCTCACACATGACAGGCAGCAAAATACAGCCCTGTAATGCATGGGACTAGTCACGGCAGATCCCTGTTCTCACCGGCTCTACTTCTGTCATTGGGGTCCTTCCCACTGCTGCGTCTGTGCCTTGTGTCACTCTAACAGCACCGGAACATCAGATGTGATTGTGGTATTAGAAATAAGCCTAGAGTATTTAAGTCCTTGAATTTGGCTTTGGGTCAACTGGATATGGCTTAGTCAAAATGGCGGAGTGTTATGACCAGATGAGCAAGAAAGAGCTGGAGGTGGAGTGTGTCTGGAGAGATATCCCATACCTGTGTATGAAGAAGGAAACCATGATCCAGTTCCTCACGGTGATAAATCAGGCCCAGGGAAGAAACCCTGCAGCCTCTGCTGAGCCAGGTACCATGGCTGGAGTCAGAGCTGCCTTTTCTCTAGGGACTTCCAGATGGAGCCAGGAGGAGCTAGAGCTGATCCGGGAGCAGAATCGCCTTAAGGAGAAGGAGTTGGAAGCTCAGGAAGCCCAACTTCAGCACGAGCATGAGGCACGAGAGGCGAGGGAGAAGGAAGCCGAATGAGCAGCCCAGGAAATCCAGTGCCAGCACGAGGCAGAGATGCTCCAGTAGAAGCTAGCAGTACCCCAGAAGCTGACACCCAAGGACTTCACCCCATTCAGGGAAGGGGACACCCCAGAGGTGTTCCTGAGTGTCTTCGAAAAGCAGGCTCACCGATGGAAAGTGGAGGAAGTTGAGTATGTGCGCTATGTGGTGGGGTTGGTAACGGGAACCATGTCTGTTATTTTTTTTAGTTTGCCCACTGAATCTGCTAACAGTTATTCTGCTTTTAAAGAAGCAGTGTTTAAACATTATAGATTGGGCCCAGACCATTTTAGGAAGCAGTTTCACACGCTGCTGCCTCAGCCAGGGCAATGTGGGACTCGTTCCCAGAGGAGGTTCGGTTGGCCCCCACTCGCCTGTCATTTCGACGTTTGTGTACGACCTGGCTGTGTTCCACCAGGCTTTTGGCGAGGGGGGGGAGGGAGTTGTTTTTTTCTCCCACATACGGGATTTTTAACATTTAAATTGCTTTTATTGTTTTAATTGTTGTTCGCTGCTCCAAGCTGCCCTGCGGGCAGGAGGGGCGGGATAAAAATCTTATATAAATAAATAAATAAATAATCTATGGCTGAGTTTGGGGCCCGCCTAGTAGAAGTCTTGAATAAGTGAGTGGATGGGGCTAAACCTGTGTCCAGGGAGCAGGTGCTGGACCTTACGGGGGCTGGATCAGTTCTATTTCTGTTGTCCCTAGGAGATTAAGCACCTGATTGGAAATAAAACACCAAAAACTGTCAGCGAAGCTGCAGACTTTGCTGATCTGCTGCTGCTGAACAGAGATGGACTGGACAAAAAGCCCACTCGCTTTGGGAAGGATCAAAAAGGGATCCAAAAATGGGGGTGGCGGGAGGTAGCCCCTAAATGGGAGTCTGGGCCCCCACCAACTGAACAGAAGGCAAAGCTCTGCAGAGTGCAGCATGGTGGGGAAGACAGAGACCAAGCTCAGCTCTCATACTGTAGCGCTGAGGCAGGGAGCAGTGTGTAGCCACCGGACTGGAGACCAGCAGTCCTGCAGTAAGTACTTTAGTATTTTGTATTTTTCTCTATATTTTCTCAATGTTTCAGTGAGAATCCAGACCATTTCTTGGTTCATTCTCGTTTTCCAGAATTAACCAAGAAATGCTATTCTCATCGAATGAGAAAATACCGATAACGAGTTCCATCCCCTACACATGGCTACTGCTATACAATGCGCACTGGATGGGTACACACGTGCAACATGCAACAGAATGCCACCATGCCCATGGCACTGCCTCTTCCTCTGCCAAGCCGCCGCTATACTCACAGCCCTATCCCCGAGAATGGAGGGGCCAGAGGGCTGTGGGTGTGTCAGTGACTCAGCAGAGGCAGGCTGAGGCAGGAACTCAGGTGTGCGGCAGCTTGACCTTGGCTGGGAGAGCGGCTCAAGGCTCTCTCTTCCCCTTGCCCATCTCAGGGAGGGGAAGGGGAGGAGTCTGTGAATGTAGCAGCGGCTTGACACGGGGAGAGACATAGCTGTGGCAGTGTGTGTGTGTGCATGCCTGCCCCTCACACATGCGAGAAGCATGAATTGGGCCCTTAAAATGAACAGGCTACCAAAATTTATTTCTTCTTTCAAGCTCTGTCATTATGAGGGCCAAAGAAGAACTATTGAGGTGATTCGGATTAGGGTGCAGACCAGGGTTCTCCTCCTTTGCAGAGGAGAACTACAAAGATGATGAAAGGATTTAAGAGACAAACCATAGGAGGAAAAGTTGAAGATTGGTATGCGTAGCTTGGAGAAAAGAAGCGTACGGGCACAATCCAGCCCCTGTTGAAGTCAATGGGCATTTAGCCATTGAGAGTATGCACTCAAGGATAGGGGAAAGATCCATAGCACTGGACCTTCCTTTTCCTTTCCCGTCCTAAGCACGCGCCTTAAACTCCTTCCCCCCTCCCAAGTCCTGCGTGACCCACAGAGCTTGTTCTAATTTTCAAAGTGGTCCATAAGAGGGCAAAGGTTCCCCAGTCCTGCTCTAGTCCAATATGTTTCCCCTTAATGCATTTGGTCTTCCCTCTTTACCTTCCTTTTAAAAATGGTTTTAAAATGGATTATATATTGTTTTATTGTATGGCTTTTGTGAAGTGCTCCGAGTGCCATTTGTTGGAGAGGGCTATATAAATAAATTTTACTATTATTAATATCCTGTTTCGGATTGTTCCATCAAATTACAATACAGAAAAAAAAAATCTACCCTTTTGCTTTTTGTACCAATAGGTATACATTGCAGAACAATCTTTTAAAGTGGCATTTCTAAGTTAACCTCATGAAATGAATGGAAAGGCGAATGTAAGATTTAGAAACTTGGTCTCTCTCTCTTTCTCAATTTTTTTAAGACTACAATGGAAACTATAGGCTGTAAAGACTCTGGGGCTTGAAGTCAACTTGGCTTAGTTCATATAATTTTAAAAAGCATGTCTCTCGCTTGTGCGGAGGTCAGAAGTGCTGTTTCATCTTGTGGATGAACAGAATATTCCCAATATGGAGAAAAGAGTTAAACTGTAGTTCAGTTTATAATGAAACTGCTGTCAAAATGCAAGGTAATAATAAGAACTTTGGGGCTTTGGAGCTTTTCTGTTTGACTGGCTCTCGGTCTCATGGAGAACAATGGGCGTTTTTAAACGAGCAAGGCTGGGAGGGGGCGGCGTCTGTGGTCGCTGAGTGGCACAGCTGCAGAGCAGCCACTCAGGTGGAGTGTGGGGGGAGGGATTTTAATGGGCCTCTGCGAGCTTGGCTCCCACAGCAGCTGCCTCACACTTGGGAAGTGCACCCGGCTGGCCTTTGAAATAGACATGTCCTGGGTGTGAGTGCTGAGGAACCAGGCTCAACAGCGGTCATGGCCAGTTCCTGTGACTTGCAAAGGCCACGTTATTGTCCCCCGCCCACAAAGTCTATCATCATCAATCAATTTATTGTGGTTGCACTATGGCATCACAAACGTATAAGCAAGTACAAATATAAATAAAACATAGAAACACTTGACAAATAACCACAATAGACATAAGTGAAAGGACCCCATCTACAGTAATGAGATTGTCAGCTAGATAGCATTCTCTAAATTGGTCTTTCTAATTTGTATGGCTGCTGTGCAGAACTTGGCTACACAGGCAGTAATGAAGGGAACAGAATCTCTTAAAAGGACCACCATAGCCTCATGCTGGGAACATACCTTCAGGTCAGATACAATCAGTTCAAGAATTTCAGAACGGTGACCAACCACTATACATATAGCAATCGAAAAGTACATGAGTCAGTGGGTAATTTCAGATGTTACGATACCATGGTCAACCACAGTGAACCCCCTGTGGTGGCCGTGGTATGGTAACATCTGTAGTGCATTCTACCAGATGTTCACCATGGTGAACACCCTGCGGGAAATGCATTGACCACGGTTCTGGACCTCCAGCCACCCAGAGGTCCAGAACCATAGTTAGCTGGACCACGGTCCAGAATTGGTGGAAAGTAACGTCTGTTACTTCCACCGATCCTGGACCGTGGCCTGGACCCCAATGTGGGATCGGGCACAGTGGCCAGATTGGTCACTGCGCCCACCGTTCTCCCGAAGGGCAGGCGGCCAGGGGAGCGTGGGGGTGGGGGCAGGACTGTGCAGCCACACGTCATGCTGCACAACCCCGCCCCCTCCTCGATCCCCTGTGGGAATCAGTCGGCAAGTCTACAGAACATCCAGACTGATTCCTGACTGGGATCCGAAACGGATCCCGGTGGGTGGTTGGACATGCCCGGTGCACGTCTGAAATAACCTAGTGATTCCACTACCTGCTGAGTGCAACATTTGCAGGATCTCTGCTGGTGGGGAACATTTGTAATCCTGCCACCAGTCACAACAGAGGGCAGCATACTAAACCTAGCCAGAGTGAAGGTGGTCCTACTAGAGCGTTTATAAACGAGACAAAAATGATCCCTTTTACAGCCGCCATTATTTTTGTCC